>VVHJ01001311.1:2226-18199 GCA_015107715.1 Tylochromis polylepis
TGTGTGTGTGTGTGTGTGTGTGTGTGTGTGTGTGTACATGCTGTTCAAGGCCTCAACTGAGAGGATAAAAATGTTACATAATAAGGGTGTAGGTAATCTTCTCTGCCCAGCTTAAGCTATCTCTTTGACTCTCTGGATCGCTTACTGAGATAGAATGCACACAAGCAAACACACTCTGACTTCTGCTAAAGGAGCACAACGTCCCATTTGAGATAACATGAAAACAGCCTAATGGCAAGAGTGCAACAGCATGTAAAACATACTGTATGTAGCATTTTAAAACTACATATTTTCACTGTTGCCTGTCAAAATCAAATGTTTGACATTTAGGATTTGTGAAAAGCTTTTCATCAGCATTGGCGTCTTTCCTATAGTGAAGGGGTCAGAAGGTCACATCTGCTGTGCCATTTTTCTGAGCCAACACATTCCTTGTCTTAGATGGCCCTCCAACCCTTTCTTTGCCCCATAGCAGTTTCCTGTGAGTATAAGGCTGCAGTAAAAAATTAGTAACTGCATGGAATACACTTATACTATAATAAGTAGAAATACACTTCATGCATGCAACACACTTAGTACTTAATAAAATCAGATCTTATTTGTGAGTTTAACATAACAACATCAACTGTGGGTTTTGTTTTGATTTGCCTGCACTGCTCCAAAAATGAGCTGAAAATGTTGTGGACAATAAAAAGGAAGGTCTTCAGTGGTTGCTTTAACGCGATGTTTTTGAAGGTGTGAAAGGGCATGAGAAATGTTTTCTGCATTAAAAATCTGATGCCATAATTTTTTGGCAACTGAATGCATGGGACTTGGACAGCTCACTGCTCTTGGATTGTGTAGCTGTTGAGGAAGGAACTATAACCCAGGGATGTCAAACTCATTTTACATTGTGGGCCACATACAGCTCACTTTTACCAAATAAATAAACAATTTTTAAAAATCTACAGTCAATTAGTGAAATTAATTGCTTTTGTATAGTATGACTAGCCATGATGCAGATCTTTATCCATAGGAAAAGCTGCAAAACTCATTAAAACACATTTAAAAGTCAAAACGTTTATGCTGTCCTTCATATCTTCCAGAGGCATCCGGTTAGCCTGATTGGAGTCTTTGTGTGGCCTTTTCTGGCCCCAGGGCCTCGTGTTTGACACCCCTGATATAAACTAACAAATGATTCAGTAATTGTATTAGTAATGTGAAAGTACCTCAAAATTTACATGATATCCTTAAATCTTTTTACTTTTTTTACTGTCTGCTGGACGTATTTTGTTTTGAAAAATGCTGACCATGTACGCAGCTAGATGCATTTGTCCTTGTTGATTTTTGCCATCGCAAAAGTGTCTTATCACTTTAGTTTCTCTGCTTCTCTGTCCTTTCTATGGAAAATCCTCTCTCATTGCCCTTTTCTCTGTTGCCATCTGTCCCTTTCTCCTCTCCCTCTTCTTTCTCTGGCTCACTCACAGAGAGGCTGATTGAGGGACAGAAGTCCCCTGAAACTTCTCTTCTGCTCCCTGACCTCTTAACCCTGACTGACTCCTTCAGTACTGCTGCAGAGAGCACCACAAATGGTACCAGCTATGTTTTTGTCCCATGCCTTGCCCCCCAAAATTCCTCATCTGCTCTGCATATGTCTTCCTTCTCCTTTTCTCTCACCTCCCTAAAAAGTCAGGCATATCAACTGGGAAAGGAGTAAAGAAGATCTTCGTCAATTTATTTCTTTTTCTGTACACTACTAATAACTTCTTTGCATTACCGTTTTACGTTGTGTTTGTGTAGCAAAGGCAGAGGTGTGTGTGGACTCACTGATTCCTGGTTTGGAGGCTCCTCAGCCCCAGAGACATTCGGGCCAGCCAGAGCTCATTCCTGCCAGTGTGCCAGGTTAGCATCCTGGACCTCAAAATAACACTTCTTCATATCACTGTTTTACCCAAGGTTAACTAAATCCAGGTTTGGTCACAATCATAAGATGTAGTTTTCATTAATTTTATCATCGCAAACATTCGCTAGCATCCCAGATCACAGTCATTTTGGGCTCTAACTAGAACAGTTGATAGTTCAGTTATATGGACCATAACCTGCTTAAGCTTTATGGTGTTATTAATAAAAATTGTGCTCACTCATTGATAAAGAGCCACCTCTTTTTATTGCTTGTTATTAAATGAAGCTAACATACCTTTTGGACTCTTTATGCTTGCACATTTAAACTAATGTACTAATATAATGCATCTTATTCTGCTCTTTGCACTAACAGTCTTACTTTCTCATACCCTTTCTTTCTCTGGCCGCTGTCTCAGATTCTCTCATTGGGGAGGACTCTCTGCTGGGGTGTGATCTGTTATCTCATACCTGTCATGGAAACCCATCTGTTTCTGTTCTCCCTTCTTCTTGCTCCTCTGCTCCTCCTGGCGCTGGATCCTGCCTGGAGGAGCTGCCAGCTGGTCAGACTGCTTCTGGTAAGACCTTTTATTTTCCGCACGTATGTGTGTGTGTGTGTGTGTGTGTGTGTGTCAGGGAGGGGGGTGTTTTGGCAACACAATTGCAGACCACTGATCAACCACACAATAGAAGGGCCTGTTCAAACAGTAAAAAGTGAAAGTGGAAATTGAATTGGACACTAAATGACAGCCTCACCAGACCCTTGACTCATTTGTAGAAGATGCTAAAAGCCATGTAAAATGAATGGCTTTTAAACACTTTGACTGCCCTGGCTGCTTCTGTTTATAATCTACTCGCATTCTCCTTTTTTTTTCTTCTTTTTTTCTTCTTCTTTTTTAATTTCCTGCTCTTTTCGTTGGCCGAGTTAACCTCTTCCCGCTTCCATCGTTACTTCACTTCCTCTTCCTTCACCACAGACTCTGCTTTCCTCATGTCGTGTGGGGAGAAGGGCAATGACGACGAGTTTGATCCTATTCCAGTGCTCATCTCCAAAAACTCAAATCAAGGTAAGGCTAACCTAATTCTGAGATGAGCACTCACACCTGCTGAAACCCAGACTGAGAGCCACAAAGATGAATGACCCAGCCCCCACCCCTCCCTCCCAGTTTAGTCACCAGCTTCTTCCTGGGATTTCTGATGTGAGAAGTCTTGTATGGGTGGCTTTTTTCTTATCTCATCAAGCTCTCACATTAGTCATCTTTTAACTCCCAGTGCTTTGCCATCTTGCAGGTGTTTTGGGTCTTTTTAGTTTATCTTGAAAGTCTCCTCATGTTAGTATGGCTTTCCCTAACTCCCCCCTCCCCCCTGTAATGATGCAGCTGTATAAAAGTTATCCCAGCTCACTCTCTGCTTGTTTCTCTTTCTACCCCCTATTCATGCATCTCTCTGCTCTGCCATCCCCTCATCCTGGTCATCTCCTCACTCTTTAATTTCTCCATGCAATCCCTGTTAAAATGACTTATTCTTTTGCTTGTCTTTCACACTCTCCCTCGGCTCCTCCATGCCCATCTCTGTCTCTATCTCTCTTTCTTTCTGGCACGTTCCAGGTGGTCACTCGCGCAGCAACAGTGGCAGTTCAGAGTCCAGCATCCCCAACTTGGCTCGCTCCCTTCTGCTGGTGGATCAGCTCATCGACCTCTAGAGGGGGTGGGAGAGGTCGAAGGGGCAGTGTGCAATCATAACAAAGGGATACGGGGAGGGTTGGGGGGGGGGGTAGAGCTGGGCATGCAGAGACACTTAATGTAGCACCTTATGAACTGAGAGGAGCCAGTATTCTCTTTATGTGCCTCTTGGCCTCAACTCCATCTCTAGCTGCCTGATAGCTGGTTTCATGTCTCTGCTAGCTGCTGACATTCCCACACTGGTAAAAATCTTTTCATTAATGCCTGAGCATATCGTCCGCTTCTGTCTTGGCTACACCATGATCTTCCTCATGCTTTCCTCTTACTCGCATTAACATCCCTCACAGAGTTCACGCCCATGGTCGACCATCATCCTATGCACATGTTAAGCATGGTTAATATGTGTCAGGGGTCTGACTAAAGACTGAGGACTGTAAAATGCTGTAGATAATTTGATGCACTTTCCTATGAGAGCTTTGAACTACTGACCAAACAAAGATGCAACCTGGAGCTGTGCTTCTGTGCTGATTGAACCAGTTTACATATAAACAAAGTGTCAGTGTTGTGGATAGGTTTTAAAGATTTCTCACACTGTTGGAGTGCACATAGTCATGGAAGGTCGAATCTGTTCAAGCGATTATGTGCCATGATTCCTTTATAGATCAATTTGCCTAAACCAGCTATTCCCAAAGTCAAGAGTGCTGCGGCCCACTTAAAAACCAGAATATCTCACAGGGCCCACCCAGTCTTAAATCTTCACTCTAATCAAACACAAGAGAAGGGGGTGTGTTTCCTTGAAATTTGTATTTTAAAAAGCATAAACAACACGGGCTGTTTGCTATAAATTGCTAATGCTGCCCAGTCATATGCAAAGTGTCATAGCCAATGTGTGACCCACCTGCCACCGGAACTCAAACTTCAAAACAAGAGCAGTAGATTTAGATCAGAGTGATGAAAAACATCACCAACTCACCACCTCCAATCACCAGTGTTAATTCACATTTATATAAATAAATAATTTAAATATGCAACTGTACATACTTGTGCGTAATTTCAAACCAAATTTCTGTTATTACTGCCGGCACCGGTAGTACCATTGTGGCCCACACTTTGGGAATCACTGGTGTAAACCGACTGAGTAGCTTCACAGGCTTGAGTATACCTGCGTACTGCCTCCTCTTTCTGGATGTTAAGCAGTGTGTCTTGTATTCTAATGCTACACCTGTAAATCTGTCAGCTGTGAGCATTTCCTGGAACTGGTGAGGTCAGTGTTAATACGGCTGGTGAGTTCGGCTCCATTGCCACAGCACAGCTTCCCTCCATTGTCAGCATTATCTACAACACCACTAATGTCAGCTCACCCTCATACCTATGACCTGTCGTTGAGGTAAGCACAGCAGAAGTAAAAGGGAATGAAGGTATTTGACCTGTTCCAATGCCAAAGCTAAACAAGACTCTCTAATCATGCTGTTTTTCCTCTGTGTTGGTCCGCTCTCAGGGTCAGTATAAATGAGCAGATTTTTCGCAAAATACCACCGGCACGGAGAGGGAAGTGCGACGTAAATGTCGTTGTTGTTTTGTGTAGGTATTATGTTAATGAATGAACTTACATGAAAATGTCCTTCCCCTCTCTCCCACTGACATCCTCTGTTTTCTCTGGCCAATCCTTTACCATATACCATAAAGTCAGTTGTGACAGTCTTTCCAGCCGAAAGACAAATGTACATAAAGTTAAAAAAAAAAATTTTTTCACTTGTCAGCATTGGTAAAGGTAGATTTTAGTGTGTAACATTTTATCATGTTATGACTATTATTGATAGTGCTTTAGAATGAATGTATGAACTGAGGACCATTATAAATTATGTAAAAATTGTATAAGGATGTATAGATAAAACATATTTGTGTATGAGGCTTTATTTAAGAGTGCAAAACTGTCGACTCTGTCCAAACTCCTTTTGTCTTTTCTCTCAGTTCTTGTCAAACATTTAGCTAGTGCTCACGGTTTAGTCACCAAACAAACATGAAACTAAGTGCTTTTGAATCGCTTGACTGGATAGTATGTGTTGCTCTCCATTACAGTTGTTAGGTTATACACTAGTACTGGTACATGTAAGTTACTGTATATGCCTGAACAGATTTTATTTAACAGAGCTAATGACGGAACTGACTTCCTGATAACACTGGGATACCTTTCACCTCTGTCTCCTATAGTTCATTAAATAATCTTAAGAAAGGCTTGTGTGTCAGCTGTGTGAGTTGTATTACATCTGATCCCAACCACTTCAAATGTCTACATCCCATTATTCTTTCCATCTAATAATGCTGTTCATATTTTTGCAATCCACTATAATGCTGCATCCTGCAGCGCTCTGCCACTGGTCACAGACTTTTACGTGTGTTGCTGTGTGAAAATAGTTGCTGTGCTCTTTGGGTTGAAAGGCAAACAGACTAACACGTTGATGATTATAAATAATGAAGTGTCACTGATGGAGATCATCAGACTTGTCATTCCCTCGGCCATAAAAGGCTAATGGGGTATTGTTGTCATATCATATTCATATCACCTGGTGTAATGTTCATAACTAGAGTGGAGGGAGTAACTGACAGAGTGGGAGAAGCAAAAAAATTCATCGGCCAATAGGTCGACGATTTTCACTCTCCGGTTATCTTTTTACCACCAATTCATAGCAAATGATGTCTTGCTAAAAATCAACAGATAAATGTTTTTTTGATTTATAAGCATTTGGAGTCCCATCTATCTAATTATAATTTGATCACTCATACATGTATATATGTCACACATACACACACGCTCATGGACAACAGTCTAAAGAACCTAAGAGTCATTAAAAATCTGACTTTGACTTTTTTATACTGGGATTTTATTTATTTTTTTTAATTTGTTTTTAGATTTTTACTCAAAAGGTTAAAGAGTCAGTTGACTTCCTTTTCTATTATCTCTATCTATATATTCTCTCCTAACGAACCATGTTAGGCATCAGTGTTAAACTTTTGTTTAGAGCATGCTTTAAACCATAAGTGTGAACATCTCATAGTCCAAACATGACACTTTTTTCCCTAATAATGTGAGCAGTTGTTCTTTTGAGTTTAATCAGCGTTTCCCTTGAAATTTAAATATGATGGAGACTTGATGCTTCTTTCATGTCCTCACCTCAGCCTAGCTGGTTGTTGTGATCAGACCAGTTTTCAGAGACCTAAACTTTATTCTTCCTCACACTTTTCAAATTTGCCTTCCTAAATTGTGTCTGCTCATGAGGTAGCATCTCAAGTTGACTGTACAGACTATGAGCTGTATTGTGAGAGATGAGAAGCTGTTATTCCACACACTTAAATGAGCCGTCTCACTGTGTGATATTTTTAGGTAGTCTGCTCCAAACGGGGACATATTCACACTTAAGTCATACAGAAAGGGCGTGGACAGTTTTTAAAACAGACAAGTGAGGAGGCAAACCTCACCCTAGAAGTAAAACAAAACAACAAGAACCAAAAAAGCTGGTCTTTTCCTTTAATTGCTTCAACTAACCTTTCCCCCCGAGCTGCAAGTTAACAGCTGCTGTCAACACTGCTGAGGTAAGACTGATCTGTCTTCTGTGCAGCCTGTCTGTCCCCAACTATTTTTCACTTTTGCTGTGAAGGCTCTTTCCCCTTGTTTCCACAGATCTCTCTCATGCTCCGTCCTCCTTAACTAACTCGGTTCTATCTTAAAGCAAAACTGCTGCCATTGTTTTCCTGTAACACTAGGCGTTACTTATGAAGGTTGAGTTGAGAATGCTGCAGCTGTACTCCTGCTCATTTGTGGAAACAAGGTTAATGTGGTGATGTAATAGTAGAACTGGTAGTCTTGTCTGTCTTATGTGACTTGTTCAGAGTAGAATCTGCATTGTTGTAGTCTTGTGGTGGTTTCTCATTGTTTAGTCATCCTCGAAAATCAGTGACTTACAGATTTTTAGAATCCATTGGTTATGCAGTATATGTGACGAGACCGATCTGGTAGATAAATGGGCAGCTGGAGCACAAATGGCAAAGTTTCTTCTCATTTGTATTTTAACATTTTTGTTTACCTCCAATTTGTTTTCCCCCTCTATCTTTGCTTGCTTGAACAGATCTCCAAGGGGAGAGTAATGGCTACTCTGTGCTTGAGGAGGGACAAGAGACTGAAGCTGTAGGAGGAGATTCTCCACAGAATGAGGGCTGTGTGCACTCCAGCGAGGAAGACGAAGAAAAAGAAGCCCACAAGGACGAGCAAGAGGACGGTGAAGGCATTGAGAGTCACATAGCCCCCCACGACTGCAGCGGTTCCAGACCTCTGCTGCAGGACTCTGAGGATGAAGAAGACCACGGGCCTCAGTTAGCTCTCCATCCATCTCTGCACTCCAGCACAGCGGCAGCACAACCAGCTACAACCTTCGATCAACCTGCTCCAAATACCTTTGCCCAGAATCACTTCCAGCATGTACACGAGGCAGCAAAGGAGACGGAGGGCGCTGCAGATATCTTCTCCAAAGCCCCCTTTCGGATTGTGCAAGAAGACACAAGTGACGTATTTGCCAACGCCCCATTTCCATGCGGTCCCCTCGCGGCTCAGCAGCAGCAGCAGCTCGACGTTTTCTCTCAGGCTCCCTTCGGAAAAAGACAGGAGCCCAAAGGAGCACAGCCGAAGACCTCGTACCCCCACGCAGCTGGAGCTCACGCTGTAACCTCTGATCAAGGAGTCTTAGGACAGGTTGCCCAGCAACCTTTCCGTCCTCAAGCTCTGGCCAAATATTCCCGACACTTTGAAGGACCTGTGCCCCAGCAGCCGGCAGCAGCTCACAGAGCAGTGTCTAACGCGAGCAAGCAGGCTGCTGTGGCATCTGTCCCCGCTGGACCTCTGCACTCATGGACCTCAGATGTGAGCGCCGTAGACCCATTTGTCTCTGCACCCTTTCACCTCAAGGCACCGCAAGAAAAGCCCTGACCGCACACTCACAGGTCAGGGCAGTGGGAATCGGCGCACACCGAAATATGCAATGTGTAACAGGCGTACTGCATGCTGTCACCAGCGCTGCAGCAGGACTGCAGGCCTGCATGGATCTCATCCTTAACCAACTCAAATAGTGCAAGGTCATCACTACTCTGAGTGAACTGACGTTAGTCCCACACTCACACTGACTTCTTTTTTTCCTCTGCCTTGTCACGTTTTCCTTCTTGTACACATTTACACAATAACTACATTATGGTCAAGCATTTGATTGTTTTCTCGCCTACCTCAGTTATGTTTTTGTGTGTGTCGGCGCTGAAATGTCGCATACAGTGAGGGAGGTCATAGACTGTCTGCTGCCTTGGCGGTTAAATTTCCTAGACAGTTTGAGCTTAATTGCGAAAGTATGATCTGAAAATGCCTCATTCCTTTATTTTAGTAGTCGTGTATCAGAAAAGACAAATTCAGCTTGAATGAAATGACCGTAACATCACAGAAGCTTGAAAGAGAGGGGAAGACGCAGCCTAGGAATATTTCATTAAACTAGAAATGTGCAAATGCCTTACAGTTAAACATTTACAGTTAATAGTTTTGGGCCATTTTTGTCTTTTATGCTTGGCAATTCATAAAGGAGATGCTGGATGATGATGCAAGTGGTGACATTTGTTGATGTGAAGTGTAACTTTTTACTTTTTCCAAAATGTGTGCGTTACGTTTGCGGTCACAGTCATGTCATACGAAAACAGTTTGTTCCACATCATGTACGAACTTTATGTAAATGCTACTCATATAACATTTATTATGGTAATTCTTATGTTGTATAAATGAAGACGATTCCCGTTTGTTTGTCCTTACTGTACAATATGACATCTCCAAAGCCTTAACACCCTTGCTGCCCTTCAGAACCACATCAGAACATCAGCAGCATTCATCACGTTTGCCTTCGTGCCCTCCTTAAATGAAAATAAAGACACTGCTGCATTTACATAATTTTACTGTACTCGTGTTGAGCACCAAATACCTGTGTACAATCATGTACAACTTCCTCTTGCTGTCTGCTGTACACGCACGCACAAGATTGTCATCGAGCACAGGAATGCATCTTGTTGTCGACTTCTGTATCCCAACTGTGACACATTTACGAACAACTAAAGTGAAAACTTTTGACTGCAACTTCAAAAAGAAAAAGAAAAAAAGAATCACAAATATCTACGGCACTTATGCTTAGCAGTTCCAGTCAGGGTAAATGTAGTGTTGTCCAAGTGAAGTCTTATATGGTGTCTGATTTATGACATTCCTGTTGGATTTGTTTCCGTTGCCATTCAGACGTATTTAATTGTTTTTGTTCTTTATGAAATCATGGAAGTCCTTTTTGGTTCCCAAAAGGGATCCAGCCTTTCTCAACCCAAAGCTTAAATTATGTGTTTCTCTTTTGCAATGTAAAATCTTTTATTTCAAAGTGTTTGGTCTTTTGATATAAATGTTCACTTTTCTCACCCCAGTTGTAAACAAGATGATTGCACATAATCACTGACGGAGAGTCAGGGTTCTTGAAGAATGTGTTTTGTTTGTAACACAGCTGTAAGTTTGTTTTTGTCTATTTTGTTTGTTTGGGTTTTTTTGTTTCTTTGTTTGTTTTTTTTGACCGCTGTAGTGTAGGAAACATTTGGAGTAACAGTTGATAACACTGTTGGACAGAAAAGCACTCAAAATACTTCTTATGCTGCACAGCCTGCCTTTGAAAACTGTCATGAATTACTATTAAATGAATGTAAATCAAAATTGTGTTTTAGTTTTATTTATTTTTTGTGATCAAAACATTCAGTTCTTGATGAAGTTAGTCCACCACGTTTCAAATGTTTTCTTTTATACCTCTTACATTTATTTAATATAATATCTAATGCTAGATTATTAATAATATACCACAGACATAATGAAACATTACCTTGACCAATACAATCAGGGAGGCTAATGGGTTTTGCTGTATAATGAGGGCTTTACAAAGATGACTCATTCCATACAAAAAATCAACCAAATCTTACATAAATAATAAAGAATGATCACATCTTGTCTCATAAAAATCAGCTGTTTTTTGTTTTTTTTGTTTGTTTTTTAAATCTATTGAATTAATTATGCTGTCTTTAACAGTGGTACCCTGGGTGTTCTCATATTTGCCTACATTTTTTCCTCTTCTGCATGGGATTCATAAGAAGGGAAAACTGTTTATTTATCTATGTATCTATTGATTTATTTTACCGAATGAACTAATTGAGGTCTAATGGTTACTATGGGTGAAGTACATTCTTCTACTTAAATGTAGGTCCTCCAACACTTAGTGTGCAAAATAGATTTATTTTCATGGGTTAGTGGACTGGTTGTTGGTAAAAGACATAAATACGTTATTATATCTAAGACATACCTGGGTCATCTACAGGGATGTCCGATTGGGGGATGGCATGAATTTGATTTCATTTTCTATTTAAACTCAGACCACATTCTTACATAACTTGTTGACTTTATGCATTCACAAAAATGGCATCTTAAATGAATTTTTAAAAATATTTTTTGTTTTGTTTATTTATATATTTTACTTAAATACATTGCTGTTACCTTATTTCATTGGGAATTTTAAACTGTAAATCTGTAAAAATATATTCCTGAGAGCAATTGACGGAGGCACCGGTAGAGGGCGGTGTTACAGGGAGATACCGGATGTGAGCACACAAACTTCAAGAGAAGGAGGAGGCGTTAACGTAGGAGTTTGTTTTATATGAAAACAAAAGTGATTGCAGAATATGTGGTAACAAGTGGTATGTTATAGTAATTCAATAATACTATAGTGTGTTACTAGATACTAAAATGTGATTTTATATAGGTACAGATGTGAAAACAGTGTTTAAGAGCGAGACTTCGCTTTTGTTTTGAAAGCACGCGCCTTTTGGTGCTAGCTAGTTGCGCGGTCGTGGATGATGTGTTTAGCCTTCTTTGTTTTATTGTAAACCTCATCGCCTAAAGGCGCCCGTGTGTGTTATTTCGATGTACACAGGTGACGTGAGACGTGTGTTTATCCGGGCACGATGACTACTCAGAGAGTGCTTCCTCAGAGCAAAGAGACTCTACTGCAAAACTACAACAAGAGGCTCAAAGATGACATCCGGTCCATCATGGACAACTTCACAGAAATAATCAAGACAGCCAAGGTAAAAGACATACTGTAACCTCACTCTTTGTGTATTTCCGTGTTTTTACTACAGTCAGAGCTGCTCACAACTCATTTCGTGCCATGTAATTGGCATTTGAGTTCAAACCGAGCACCAGTGAGCAGCGGTTCTCTGGGTGAAAGTGCCCTGTTGATGCTAGAGGTCATAGAAGAATGGCCAGAATGATTCAGGTTAATAGGAAGGCACTGGTAATTCAAATAACCACTCCCTACAGTCAAGGCATGCAGAAGAGGTACAGCTATAGCAGCAGAAAATCACGCTTGACGGCACTGCTGTCAGCTAAGAACAGGAAACTGAGGCTACAGTTTGTACATATTGACCAAAACTGGACAACAGACGACTGGACAAACATTGCCTGATCAGATTCTCGATTTCTGCCATGACATTTGGATGGTAGGGTCAGAATTTGGTGTAAACAACATGAAAGCATGGATCCATCCTAGTGCTGGTGGTGTAATGGTGTGGAGAATATTTTTTTTCTTTCCACACTTTAGGTCCCTTAGTACCAGCTTAGCGTTGTTTAAATGTCACAGCCTACCTGAGCAAAGTTGCTGATGACCTTGTTAGGAAAATGTGTAAACCACTACACTGTGGAGCCACTATAAAAGTACAAAAATACAAAGTGTGTTTTGTTTTGTTTTTTTAATTGGTTTATATTGATTAAGTGGACCAAATACAATACACTATTATAATGAGTATAATATTCTACCACTTATCTCTTTGTCCAGATTGAGGATGAGACACAGGTATCCCGACCTACTCAGGCAGAGCAGGACCATTATGAGATGCATGTCAGAGCAGCCAACATTGTAAGTACTGCAGAAAGTACCTGACAACACACTCCTATACAACATACTCAGGGCTTTATTGTTATTTATTTCTGTTACCTGTGGGGAAGAAAAAAGCACCAAAGGTGGTTACATCTGTTTCCAGGAAGGATTCCTTTGAATGAAAATGTGCCATATTATCCATGTAATTTATCATATTACTTTAAACACCTTGATGTGTGCACTAGTTCTGTTCCTTTAGTTTTCTGTCGCAGAGTCAGATCTGGGGCTGCACTTTTACTGTTCCAGTATCCTTTATGTTTAAATGTTGTAGTTTGTATGTAACTGACAACTGCATTTACAGCCCTGTGAGTAAATCAGTTTCTACACTTTGAGAACTTCTTTGTGTAGTTTTGAAAATCTTTTCTGTGCAGAAATTGAAATTTTAATAAGTCATCGCTAGCCATTTTCAAACCAGCTTCCCCTCTTCCGTGTTTCTGTGTCAGGTACGCGCCGGCGAGTCCCTCATGAAGCTGGTCTCTGACCTGAAGCAGTTCCTGATTCTGAACGACTTTCCCTCTGTGAATGACGCCATCAGCCTGCAGAACCAGCAGCTCCGCTCGCTACAGGAGGAGTGTGACAAGAAGCTCATGTCACTCCGTGACGAGATCGCCATTGACCTGTATGAGCTAGAGGAAGAATATTACTCCTCCAGGTATAAGTAGGCTCATACTTGCCCCTATCCCCTATCCCCCATCCCATATCCCATTGCGCCTCTGTTGCCCCATTCCTGTTACCGCTGTTTTACATTTCACCATTTACGCCTGCACCCTAGGAAGGGCTTGTGTTGGTGTCTAAACTGAGCTATTCATCAAAATTGGTATAGGTCTTTGTATGAACCTCATCTCACCACAAGCGCCTTTACATTGTTACTGTTTAATGTGTGCCTTGACCTTTCTTATGCTCTAAAAGAAATCATTATAAGAGATGATTAGAGGGAGGTCTTCAGTCTTAAAGTGGCATGCAATTAAATATCAGCACTTTTGGAACCAAAAACATTGGTGTAGATTTACTGCAGGGTTACTTCTAATGGTTGGTGCTGGATCAAACACTATATTCTGCTATGATTGGTTGTTTCATGGATAGGTGACTGATGAAGCTCTAGGAAAAGATCTTGTTCATATATTCATTGTCCCTTGTGAGGAGTAGGCGATTGGGTAGTTTTTAATCAGACATGGCTAACCAGGTGACAGCCAATCACAGCAGAGCAACTAGTCACTGCCTAGGAACTAGTCTGCAGCGTCTAATGGCCTAGAGCAGGGGTAGGGGAACTCCAGAACTCAAGGGCCGGTGTCCTGCAGGTTTTAGATGTGTCCTTGATCCAATACAGCTGATTTAAATTGCTAAATTACCTCCTCAACATGTCTTGAAGTTCTCCAGAGGCCTGGTAATGAACTAATCATTTGATTCAGCTGTGTTGACCCAGGGTGATATCTAAAACCTGCAGGACACCGGCCCTTGAGGCCTGGAGTTCCCCACCCCTGGCCTAGAGAGATGTTTACCTAATATTATCTGGTACACGGGAGAGATTCAGCATTTACAGATCTTAGTATTGAGAACTCCATGTTCATTTACAGTAATAGGGAAAAAAATGGAAAGAATGAACAGAGTTTATTAAAATCTATCATTTAAAGCGCTTGATTTGCTGTTGTATCCATGGATGAATTGTTGAAATTTGCTGGGTACTACAAAGAACACGTATATATACATCTAAAGTCCTAAAGCTATATGGATTTATAGAATTTTTTTTCTGTGTGTAAGATTATCATTTTAATCAATTTAAGATTATTTATATGTACTATTTAAGTCATAAAGTTGTGATGGCCTTTTATGTTACATTTTAAGGATGGACTGTGCAGTTAAACACACACGTTTGCTGTTATTTATTAAGAGTTTCCACAGTAGATGTTTTTCACTCCGTCCCTAAAACCTAAAAGGTGTAACCTTAACATCAGTGTCAGCCACAGTCGCACGGTGCAGTTGTACATGTGTACCAGTTTTTGCCCGCTGTTCCAAGAGACCCAGGATGATTAAGAAATAAAGTAGAGACAAAATGTTGAAGTAGTTTGTCTTGTTTTCTGTGATCAAGTGTTAAAAGGTGTCTCGAAGTTCTGTTTGCATCATGCTGAGTTGGGTGTGCCATCCTCGCTGTACTTGCTCTGCTTTTCTGATCCATCAGCACTTGTTCTCACCCTTCTGCTGAGCTTAAAATCAACAGTCATTCCTCTAAATGGTAACACATGAATAAATTGCTGTTTTATGTGTCAGTTGTTTCCGGTGCTTCTGCATAACCTCTGTGCTTCTATCAAATGTGCTTTCACGTGCTCCTCTAAGTTGGTTGTGCTTGTTTCTGACCTGCTGCTCTCGTCTGCTCCTCTCTTTCTGTGCTGCGCTGATTCTTTGCCTCCTACTGGTTTCTGCTCTGCAAAGCTACAGTCAGTGGGACAGCACTGACCTGCCGCTGTGCGAGGCCTACCGGCGACGAGACAGCTGGGCCTCCGCGAACAGCAGCAACAGCTCTACACACGGGGAGCGGGAGGACGTGGACGGACCGCCATCGCAGGACACGAACCCCCAGCTCCCCCTTAACGGACATGGGACCGCCTCCATAGAGAAACCATGAGGAGGAAACGGGGGCACCCATTGGTTTGCTTTCGCCCAGTTTGGATCAGTTTGTTTCAGTTACAGCTTGTGAGCCGTTGTTTGAGTTGCCACCTTTTTGTATCATGGACTTTAAAACTGGACTTAAACTTTGAAATGAATGGTTTCTTTTGGATTAACACATCACAAAAATAAGAGAGTGTTGTATTAAACCACCTAAAATGCTTGTGTTGAGTGGTAGCCTTTAAGTGCAGCTGCTGGTTTCCAAGACCTGCATCAAGCCTAGTTACAAACTAGAAGATATATTTGATAAAGAGCTCCACCGTAAAAAGTCTAGACTTGAATCATGTCTGGGAAACTGAGTCACGATGACTGCAATACTTCAGTAAAACTAAAAGCTCACCTTTGAAACTCAAGTACTTCTTTATATTCCTGTGTTAGACTTTGCATTAAATTATTATTATTATTTTTTTTAAGAATGGAATTGGTTTAATTTTGTCTGGTTAATTTAACTGTACATCAGATTAAATCAAATATTACAATGTTGTTGGTTCTTTTTTTATTATTATTATTTTTTGAAATCTTTAAACACAACCCTACAGCTAAACATTTAGCAGTGGACACTTAAAAAAAAAGTCACTAATAACAACAATCCTGCCCAGTTTGACCAGTTTAAGACCAGAATCTGCATCCTTAACATATTCTGGTTTTAAGCTTAAGACAGTCCTGAGCAAAAGAAATCATCTGAGACATTAACAACTGTACTGTATACAGACAAACAGCAGG
>VVHJ01001314.1:0-17726 GCA_015107715.1 Tylochromis polylepis
CCAGTAAACCATAAATTAAAGCTTGCCGTCGCCGTCCTCCATCTTCAAACTGTATTACCCTTCCAGGACCCGAAGGTCCGTAAAGCACCCCCCCGACGCCAAACCCATCTGTTCTCTGATTGGATTGTTTAATTTGTGATTGACATGACATTGACCAGTCAGCTTAAAGGAAGAAAAGTCGGGTCAAAATTCGTACTTGTAAGTTGAAACTTGAGTGCAGAGTTTCACAGGCATTTTTTGGCTATGTCCACACACAAATCTTTTTTACGCACGCACAAATTTTTTTTACACATACAAATCCTGATTTACAAGTACAAAATATTTATGACCACAATTTGAGCCCATAATTATGATCTCCATTTAGAGTAAAATAGATGATAATGCTGGGTATGCTTTTATTTAGGGCGTGGCCACCTGCTATTGTGCTGTGTCTTAGTTTTTTAAACCAGAAATGATACCAAAGGCACAAATCTGACTGAGAAACCCAGATGGCCCCGACCAATATTGTCAACTCAAAGCATTAAGATGCAAGCCAGCTGATAACGATGACTGCTGCCATCATTTATATACAGCCTATGTACAGGCTCCAAAACCAGGTTTCGAACGACTGAGTGGGGATCTTATATGAGACCAACAAAAAAAAAAACCAGCAACAAATTTAATTTCATTACTCCAACAAATACTAAATTATTACATTTCTAAATATATCCCAGTCTTCAACAATATGCTGCTTAAATTGGGAATAGGTCCCCTAGTTTCCCTGTGTCCTACCAGTTTCATAATTCTTGTACTTAATGTAAAAAAAAATTTAAAAAAAATACTTCATGTGTCTAACTTCTTGCATTTCTTGATCCTGCTTTGTCCCTATTTTGCCCTCTTCATCTATCCGGCCCTGACAACCTCTATTACCCTGCTTCATCAACAACTCCCCTGCTCTTTCTCCTTATCTACGTTATAGTCACAGTACAGATTTACCTCAGCCGCTCTACAAAGTTGACTGGGAAAGGCAGCGTCCCTGCAGCTTCAGCTGTAACAGCCCGTTCAGCCGCCAACACACAACGAACCTCAGAAATCAACAAGGCCAGCATGGCCAAAAAAGGCAACGCTGCTAAGGTTTCAGCAGCCAGAAAGACCCCGAATTTTAGCATCCAGTTGAGGAAGTCAGGGAGCCTGTCATCCTACTCTCCCCTTGATACACCCAGCTACCGTAGCCCTATTAAATCCCCCAGCCAGTACTTCCAGATTTGTTATTAGCTCACCAAGGATAAGCAAGCTTATCTAGAGAGGCCTGCATATTTTCAATTATCAAGCTAAAATAATGAAGGCAGTTTCATGGTTTTAAATCTGATCTTTTCCTTTAAAAACAACACAAGGACAGAATCAGAGAAAGAGCAGCAAAATGAATACAAAAACCTTTAAAGCCATTAATTCGATCCATTAGTCAACCTTTCTGATGATCTGTTAACATTAAAGTTCATTTTGTTCATTTTGGTTTCCTTGGTGTTTTCTGCATGGTTTATTTTGCAGTGTTAGCATGTTTAAAAATGAAGAGGATTTCTCAGTGTTTCCTTTTCTAAGCCTCGATCTGTTTTTTTTTTTCTTTTCACTGCTTCTCTTGTGTCTGCGTTTCATGTTGGTTGCTCTGCTGTGAGCTGAATATTCATGAGTTGTGAAAGTTTTTAACAAAGTGTTTGCAGTTTTATTTTGTGCTGCTTGTTGTCAAATATGTGTTTTGAAATGGCCAATAAAAGTCAGTTAAAAAGCTGTTTGTCTTCCCAAGCTCTGTCATTTTTTTTTTATCATCTCACATCACTTCATTATCCTCTTGTCTTGTCCTACACTCAGTATTATCACCCTTGTCATTCACACCATAACGGATGTATTAAGTTGCAGTGCTGTGTGTGCTTCTGTTTCGCCGTATATTAAAAAAGTGACGCTGTAAATGACTTAATTCCACCCAGGAATCATGGGTTCTGTGTTTGTGCATCTAAACATTATCTCACCGACTATTCTTGTTGCCTTTTCTAGAGGAAGGTTATGTGAAAATGTATTTGAAAGGTCGCCCCGTCACCATGTACATGCCCAAAGACCAAGTGGACAGCTACTGCCTGGAGGCGAGAGCAGAGCTACCCAGCAACAAACTCAAGCTGGACTGGGTGTATCCTTTTACTGCAACCTATTTGCCAAATAACGCAGGCAGGGAGTTTGTGTGAGAGCATTTTGACATGTTTTGCACAGAACAAGTTCAAGTATAATCCCACTTTCTGATTTAGAAAGTTTCTTAAAGTAATTATCTGAGGAAATCCACATTGTGATGTAGTTGTGGGAGTTAAGAGGAGGAAGGTGCGAGCCTGTCTTTTTGCTTTCCCTGCTTGTCAGAGCAGATCTGTTCAGATGTTCATTTTCACCGGATTGTGCTGCCACTGTCGGAGCCGAGCTCATCGCTCTGCGGCCTGGAGTCAGTAATAACCTGCACACAGCTGGCAGGCTAAAGCACAGCCAGTCAGCAGCTCCTCTTGTGCTGTTTTATTTTTACTTTGTGTCACTGCGGTTTTATTTCTTTGCTTCTTTTGTTCGTTGATGAAGGAGTGAATGTAGTTGGTTATTAAGTCTGTCAGGAACCCAGAGGCAAAACAGAAAATGATCAAATCTAGAACAAAAGCACAAACAACAAACACACCAATAGAAATAGAAATGTGGGCTGTCCATTTTGGATATGATGAATTATCCATTTTTAAAATGGATCTAGTTTGCTTTTGCTTGTTTTCTTTTGTAGTGGAGAATGCCCACATTAAACACGTGCAATTTAATAATCATAATAATAATAGTAGAGCAGCATGTAATGCTTTTAAAAGCTCTAAACACTTGGTTTCAGACAGTTTTTCTTGGATCTGCATGATGTCAAAGAGACTGGAATCTCTGATGTGGTCATCTCAGTCACAGAAGCCCCTCCCACCCGTTGTTCAAGTCTTCTGTTTGCGACTGACTGCCAATCAGAAGAAAGGTTAGATTAGCTCAGTCAGTGGATGAAATGAAAAGAAAGAAGAAAAAGGATTCCTTTGCACTATGAATCATGCAAAGCTACTTTTATAGTCTATTATTTTGCTACTCCTGATCTCAATTTTGAGCCACACAGTTTATATTTATGAATGCTGCACAAATGTAAGCACATAGCTGTTTGTGATTAAAGACAACAGAGCAAAATGTGTGTTATAGACCCATTTAGGGTTTTGCTTTTCTTTCATTCCTTGACCGTTTTCTTGTTCAGCTATGGTTACCGCGGTCGAGACTGTCGCTCCAACCTTTACTTGCTCCCCACTGGAGAAACGGTGTATTTCATCGCCTCCGTGGTCGTCCTGTTTAACGTGGACGAGCGGTTGCAGAGACACTACACTGGACACACAGATGACATCAAATGGTAAGAGACGCCAGCAGCCCAGATCAAGTCTTTAATCTCGCTCTCATCTCTTTGCCCCTTTTGTATCTCCTATTCCTGACAAATAGACAACTGGCTCATGTAACTACAGCGGGTGAAGTAACAGGTGCACTCAAGTGTTGCACGCACGCATTTGGGCACAAGACTCAAAGTATATTTGTAGGAAGCTTGTAGTGCAGTGAGAGTAACCTTGAGCAGTCACCGCCATGATTATGTTATCACACGCTGAGGTTAATAAAAGTTCAGTTTATTAATCACCAGTTTGGATTACAGATCAGAGGATGAATCACAGAGAGATTCTTGCTCCTTTTAAGACAAAGTGTTTGAACTTCCTGCGAGTGCTGCTGCACCGCCAAAGCGCCCAAAGGAATTCATCTTAATATGTTTAATTTCCCTCCACAGTTTGACACAGACAGCGTGTGGTAGCTACAGCGAATATCATATTCATATCTTTTAAAAGCTCACTCACCAAAAGCAGCCTTTCATGTCCTGGGAGCACATGGCTCATCTTTATTCAAACGGTCCTTTGATGTCAAAAAGGCTGTTTTCACGTCTACTTTTCACATCTTTCTCTCCACCAGCCTGGCTGTCCACCCTGATAAAATCACCATAGCAACTGGCCAGGTGGCGGGCACCTCCTCAGACGGAAAAGTAAGTGCGATCTGCTACTCGTGTTTTATCAAGTTATCCATCATCATTTTGATTAATTGTGTTCAGGAGTAATTTCTATTTTCCTGAAGAAACATATTTCCTAATTCAGGCTGTTCTGGTAGAGAGTTCCTGCATCCACATACACTCACCGGTCACTTTGTTAGGTACACCTTACTCTTACAGGGTTGGACCCCTTCTGCCTTCCAAACTGCTTTAATTCTTCATGGAAACATTCCTCAGAGCTGTTGGTTCATGCTGACATGCTCAAATCACACAGATGCTGCAGAAATGTTGGAGCACAGCCCTGATGCAAATCTCCACAACAACCCAAAGGTGCACTATAGGATTGAGATCTGGTGGCTGTGGAGGGCATTTGAGAACACGGAACTCACTGCTGTGTTCAAGAAACTAGTCTAACCCTGGCTGATTAGAAATTTGCATTAATAAGCAGCTGAGCTATATCTAATAAAATGGCCAGTGAGTGTATTTTCTCAGTGAATTTGCTTCTTCAAGCCGTACGTCACATCAGACTGATGTGTCGTGCCGATGGTTGTGTGTAATCCTTGTCTGGCAGCAGCTGGCTCCTCATGTTCGTGTGTGGGACTCCGTCAGCCTCAACACCCTCCATGTTCTGGGCGCCGGCTTCTTTGACAGAGCGCTCGTCTGCCTGGCTTTCTCCAAGTCGGTGAGGAAACCCCGTCTGAGACACTTTCTGAAAACCAGAAATAAATAAATTAGTGATTCCATAAATAATTTAAAATGTCACAAACTGCATGAAAAATGAAGACAGAAATAAACTGATGTATAAATTGTGACATAAGTTAATATTTTTTTTAAATTTCTTTTATTTGTTATTAACCTTCTTTTTCCATTTAGTTTGCTGTTCTCTTTTATTAATTCATTAATTCTTAGTTTCTGCTGCAAAGACAGGCGCTGATATTCACAGTTGGTCGGAGGTTAACTTCAACTCTGTTGGTTTTTCAGTGCAACAGATATAGTTCAAGCACTCAGCTAATCTAGTAAAAATTAATACTGTCAGTAGTTTAGTTCTAAATTATTCATTGCCTACATTTATTTTTAATATGTTTTTATTACACTTAATGAATTGATTATTTATTTATTGAGTCCATTTATTTCTTTATTCATTTTTAATTTGGCAGTTCCAGTTCTCTGTAGACTCGCATGAAAAAAATTAACCTTGTTATTTTAAAAACATTTTTAATGTCAGAACGGAGGAAATACACTTTGTGTTGTTGACGACTCCAACGACCACGTTCTCTCTGTGTGGGACTGGCAGAGAGAGGACAGACTGGCTGAAGTTAAGGTATCTATCTGCACATGTATTGTGTGATTTGTTTGTGTTTGGGTGTGATTGCTTCAATATGCTCAGTGTTTAATGTTTCTCCTGAGCTTCATTCTTTTTTTTCTTTTTTTTTTCCTACGTGTTTCGGCTCAGTGCTCCAACGAGTCGGTGTTTGCTGTGGACTTTCACCCAACAGACAGCAACATCGTGGTGACATGTGGCAAGTCTCATCTCTATTTCTGGAACCTGGAGAAAGGCATGCTGGTCAAGAAGCAGGGACTGTTTGAGGTAGGACTGTTCCTCACATGTTAGGAAGCATATTCACATATACAGTCATGACAGCATGTAATGTCATGAGTTGTTGCGTTGCTATATATAGAAATTTGGTTGAAGCTGAGCAAAATTCAGCCTGTGTGTGTTCTTGTGTTTACTGCAGAAACAAGAGAAGCCCAAGTTTGTGTTGTGTGTGACCTTCGCGGAAAATGGAGACGCTATAACCGGAGACTCCAGCGGGAACATCCTGGTGTGGGGAAAAGGTATTCGACTGTTTCACGCTCGTCTGTGAAAAGGATCGTGTCTGTAGGGTGTACGCAGTGAGAGAGTCTGCAGAGAAAAAGAGCGTACCACGGCTGAAAATAGGGGTGTGGTCAAAAATAGAAAAGGCTGTGTGCTTTCACCTGACTCACAGAAGAAGTGCGCGTCAGAAGCACAACCAAAAAAAACAAATAATGATTCTGTTTGTGAAGGATTTTGTGGTTGTAAGCTCAAAGATGCGTCATTGTGGTGGTGGACTCAGGAGACTAGGAGTCAAAGATGTGTCTCGATCAGAACTGTTTTATTTAAAAGAAGAAAAAAAGGCGCAGGAGATGCGCGATCTTACAATTTTATTCCCTCATCACATCGTCTGTCCCTGTCAGTTAATCTGCCCTCCGCATACAGTCGACCTTTACGCCCTTGTCCCATCTTCATTGTGCAGGCACTAATCGCATCAGCCACGTCATCCAAGGAGCTCACGAAGGCAGCATCTTTGCTCTGTGCATGCTGAGGAACGGCACTCTGGTGTCTGGGGGGAAAGACCGCAGGCTCATTTCCTGGGACAGCAGCTACCAGCAGACACAAACAGTGGAGGTGAGAAAGCAAAAAAAAAAACTCTCCAAGGCAAATGCAAAGTTTATAAATTACACATAATTTTACAGATGGGGTACATTAGTCATGCTGTTAAAAATGTGACAGAATGCTTGGGTTTTTAATGCTTAGTTTCAGAGCTCTATAGCATTAATGATGCACCAGAAGCGCACACTGTTAAGATGTATTAATAAAATGTTAAGCTGAATATCAAGCGCCTTCCTCAAAGTAGGTCTCAGTCTGGTATATTAGCCAGAATTTGCATGCATGCCTGAGGCGGCTTACTATGCATTCTGAATACTGTATCGTATCATAAATATTACAGAGGATAAGATGGATTTGTGCTTTCAAAGAGATTCACAGGCATTTATAGCAATGAGACTCGTGGTTCACTTTGACTGCATTATTATTATAAATTAGCTGATCTTGCCTGAGGCAGCTGTTAGGTTCCAGGTGAAGCAGTGCTGTGCATGATCGCTGCTTTTTCTCTACAGGTGCCTGAGTTGTTTGGTCCCATCCGGACTATAGCAGAGGGCAGAGGGGAGACTGTGCTCATTGGGACCACAAAGAACTTCGTTTTGCAAGGCAGTTTGGATGGAGAGTTTATGCCCATTACACAGGTACATGCAGCAGACAGGTTTATTCCTACATTGGTTGTCCAATAGGAGAATTCCTTCTTTCTTCCTTTATTTAGAACCTACTACTAGCACATCTCAAAAGGTTAAGCTTCTAGTTCATGCAGATGAAAATCAAATTTTAATGAATAAATGAATGTGTTTGATTAAGTTACAAATGGGATGTGTTCAAATGCTTTGCTGATTAGTTTTCAGTTTATCAGCTTTGTTTTTACAGAAATTGATCAAATCTGTGAAGATGTATACATGGTGAAGGAGAAAATTCTCTTCTTTTCTGCAGGGTCACACTGATGAGTTGTGGGGTTTAGCCATCCATCCCTGGAAACCTCAGTTTCTGACCTGTGGGTATGACAGGCAGGTCTGTCTGTTTGACTCAAGCTCCCATCAGCTCATCTGGTCCAAGAGCCTGGAAGTAAGTTTAGGCAACACTGGCCCCTGGGGTCAGTCACTGGAATTACACAGCAAACATATGAAGATAATTTTTATGTCTATTAGAATAAACAGGATATCAAGTACCAAAAGTGCACGTACACATTTACAGCAAAGCTCTCAGCATAACATTATTTATACTTTATATAAGTTTGGAATTATTGATCACATTAAAGATTCCCTCCAAATACATTTTATAACACATACTCTGCCTTGAACAGTAATTTGTATTCACAAGAATGATTTCCTTGTTACGAATTCAGTAAAAAATAAATCTTCTTTTTCTATCGCATCTATTTCTTCTCTCTCGCTAAAGAAATCAATTTATATGTGTGATACCAGTCATACTAGCGAGATGTGAAGTGCTTAATGATTCTGATTGTGATTAGCACGATGCTATATATCTTCTACATGACTGAAATCATAATTTTCAATGTCTGTAGGCTACAGAAGTAGAGGTCACAAAATCATGCTCATATGTACAGA
Organism: Tylochromis polylepis; assembly: GCA_015107715.1. Taxonomy (NCBI): domain Eukaryota; kingdom Metazoa; phylum Chordata; class Actinopteri; order Cichliformes; family Cichlidae; genus Tylochromis; species Tylochromis polylepis. The sequence goes on from VVHJ01001314.1 coordinate 8,066, forward strand.
ATGCATCTTAAATTTAAGGCAAGCAGTGAAACCAGGAGATAAATGTAAAAGCTGCACACAAATGAATCTGCATAGTGAGGTAACAATCATCAAAACCCATTAATGAATGAAGGGGTGCACTTTAAATATCACATTCTTTCTTCTTCTCACAGGATGCTGCACAGGCAGCAGGGTTCCATCCTTCTGGAGCTGTGGTTGCAGTAGGAACCCAGACGGGCAGGTACAGACACCATCACCGAAAAGCATTTAGTGCCAATGCAATTGGTTGAGATACAGCCTTTACTTTACAGCTAAAAATAAGTATTTATAAGATTTTGTTCTGTCATCGATCCTGCAGGTGGCTGGTACTGGATACAGACTCTAAGGATTTAGTCACAGTGCACACAGATGGGAATGAGCAGCTGTCGGTTATGCGCTATGGGCCAGGTATGTTGGTAAATGCTGACAGTGTTAATCTCATGTTTGTGTATTCATGTTAGGAAAATTAAGAAGACTACACAGAAGACTTGTGTGTGTTGTAGTTTATGTCGTTGACTGAAGAGAGCTCAAACTGCCAAAATCAAAACAAAAGAAGTCATATACTCATTAGCCACCTTATTAGGTACACCTTGCTAGCACTGTCTTGGATCCAATTTTGCCTCCAGAACAGGCTTAATTCAAATCAAAAAGGAGCTGGAAACATGTTGACATGATAGCGAATCTCATGTTCCATCACATCCCAAAGGTGCTCTACTGGATTGAGAGCTGGTGACTGTGGAGGCCATTTGAATATGGTGAACTCAAAGCCAGTTTGAGTGCTGTGACATGGCACATTGTCTTGCAGCTGTCAGAAGATGGATACACTGTGGTCATAAAGGGATGGACAAGGTCATTTGTGGAGTTTAAACAATGATCAGTTGGTACTAAAGGACACCAGGAAAATATCCCCTGTACCATTACACCAGAATCAGCCTGAAGCAAAAATACAAGGCAGGGTGAATCCATGCATTGGTGTTGTTTATGTGAAATCCGAGTCTGCTGCTGTAGCAGCCCAGGTTTGGCATGTTGTGTATTCAGAGATGCTCTTGATAGCCTGGTTATTATGACTGTTTGGGTGACTTACTATTGACTTCCTATCAGCTTAAAGCAGTCTGGCCATTCTTCTCTGACCTCTGGCATCAAAAATGCACTTTCACCCAGAGAACTGCTGCTCACTGGATATTTTCTCCTTTTCTCACCATTGTCTGTAAACCCTAGAGATGTTTGTGTGGGAAAATCCCACATCAGCAATTTTCTAAAACACTCAGACTAGCCCGCTTGGCACCAACAACCACGCCACTTTCAAAGTCGCTTAAATCACCTTTCTTCCCCAGTCTGATGCTCAGATTGAACTTCAGCAGTCTTGACCATGTCTACATGCCTAAATGACTGGGATGCTGCCATGTGATTGGCTAATTAGACGTTTGTGTTAACGAGCAGTTGAACAGGTGTATGTAATTAAGTGGTCAGTGAGTGTATATGAATGACCAAATAAAGTAATATTGTTATTAAAAAAAATGAATAAACACAAATGTAGACATTTAAAATGGTAGGAAACCTGATTAATTAATGCTTCTATTTTTATTAGCATTTATTTTTACTTTTTATTTACTAATTTAAAAATGCATACATTTAAAAAAAAATTTAATTAAATTTTTTTGGTTTTAAATGAATTCTGCAAATATCTGATATTCTGGTAAGAGTGTGAGGATGGTTTGATCCATATTTTCATATATTAGGTAATAAACATCTGCTATACCTGCAGCATCAGATGTATCACCTCCCTCCTCACAGCGGATATCAGCAACAACAGTCTAGTTAATTATTTGACATCTGCAAACATGCTTTTTATTTATATTTCATTTTATGACCTCTAATATTCCTCTTTTCTTCATCTTATGTAGATGGTAACTTCCTGGCCATCGGATCCCACGACAACTACATCTATATCTACGCTGTGGCAGAAAATGGGAGGAAGTACAGTCGAGTGGGGAAGTGCTCGGTGAGCACCTGTATTTATAATCCCCCTCATCTTTTATTTCAAGTTCCTTTCTGCTCCACCTTATCTTTAGCTCCCTCCTCAGTTCTGCATTTCAGTGCTTACTGGATCACTGTGTGTTTACAGAGAACCGGCAAAGTAATAAATAACAACCCCCAGAGTCATACCCTGCTGAATCTATGCATCAACATTTCTAGGATTATTTATAGTTCTTGGATACCCATACTGACTCCACTCTGAAAATACATTGAAGTGTGTTGCTGTGTGTGTCTGAGATTCATTTTTAAACTTTTCTAACTTATCCCAGGGTCACTCCAGTTTCATCACTCATCTGGACTGGTCTGTGGACTCTCAGTACCTGGTATCAAATTCAGGCGACTATGAGATACTGTACTGTAAGTCACTTATCCTCAGGTTTCCTTTAGGATAGAGATAATGCTTTAAAATGCCACAAAGTCTAGTAGAGTAGACCTAAAATGATTTTTCCCCCCTTTATTAAGTTTCATTAAACTAGTTACTGTGCGCTGACCACGTGCAAAACTGTGTTCAAAACTAGCTCTGAGGTAGTAGCGGAGCACAAACTTGGTTGTGCACTTGAGCAATCTTTGTTAGTTTTCTACTCTGTAAGATGTTGAGTGTTGAGCACTGCCTTCACTTGTGTTGTGAATCAGGTGTTGAAATCCTATTAAAAACATGTCAAACGGACAGCCAGCTATGTAGTATGAATAATAAGAGCAAGTATTTTCTATCAGAGACTTTTGTATTTGAGCTGCATGTTTCTGAGCTCCTCACAGTGGTCTATTGAGTGCTGGGTGTAGTTAGAAACAATATCACATATATCTTTGTGCTAGTCAATCTAGGGAGATGTGAAGTATTTACATCCTAACCACAGTACCCATTCTAAGCTATGCTAAGACCTCTTGTGTATTTGCTTTGTGTTCGTTTCCTCAGGGATCCCATCAGTGTGTAAACAGGTGGTCAGCGTGGAGACCACCAGAGATATTGAGTGGGCTACACACACCTGCACTCTGGGCTTCCAGGTCTTTGGTAAGTGGCAGATCCTTTGCTTTCCCTCTTTACATGTATGTTGGTGTTTAAATGTGCATTCAGTAGAAGTTTCCACCGGCCTCTGCTTCCCCAGGGCTGTGGCCCGACGGCTCAGACGGCACCGACATCAACGCCGTGTGCAGGTCCAACGATAAGAGCCTCCTGGTTACTGGAGACGACTTTGGGAAGGTCCACCTCTTCTCATACCCCTGCTCACAGTTCAGGGTGAGATGCTGCTCACAGTGATGTTAAGCAGGAGATTCAGCTCAGTATCGAAAAACAGTGTTGTTTTTGTTTCTTTCCAGGCTCCCAGCCATGTTTACGGTGGCCACAGCAGTCACGTGACCAATGTAACCTTCCTGTATGATGACAGCTACCTGGTGTCAACAGGTGGGAAGGACATGAGTGTGATGCAGTGGAGGATAGTCTGAGCGAGCACAGAAATCGATACTGTCCAGCTTCTCGCTGCTGCTGCTGCGGCTGAAGCAAAGTGAACCAAACTGCACTAGACTGAACCAAACCAAACTGAATGAACTCAGACACTAAAACAGAGGTGGATCTGAATGAACTGAAGTGGTTTGACTGAAGAGACATTTTTTGACCTGATGTTTGCTTTCCCTGATCCGCATACAGATCCTAACTGCGACAAACTGTCAGGGGTCTGACATGCGCCTGCTTGAAATACAAAAATCCTCTTATTTCCCCCCTTTTTCTGTCTCCACGCTACATGTAAAAAGAAATCTCCCTCTCACATACTGTAGCCTTGCACCCAGCGACATGACACAAAACAAATCAAACAGATCAATGTGAAAACCAAAGGCCCTGTCTGACCCGATGACTGCATTTTTACAGTTTGGCTTTCACTGTCCTTGTGTAATACACACTCCTGCCACCAGATAATGGACTGAAGAGGTTTGTTTTGCTGCCTTTCAGAGCCCCTCCAGACTGAGCTGGAGATCCGAGAACACTGCAACAAAAACTGTGCACAGAAAGAAATACAGTGTGATTTTTTTTTCTAATTGTTAAACTTTTATTTTGTATTTAACAACTCAGGAAAGCACTAGTGAAGCAAGGTCCTTCCCCGTTTTGTTAACACTGTCATATCAGAAAGAGTCTCTGAGAAAAGATCTCACTAAAATATCCAGAGATCTCATTAACGGTTAATATTAGATCCAACTTTTGTTCAGCCATTATTGATTTGTTTGCTTTGTTGGTTATGTGGGAGCGAGGAGGGTACTGTAAGTGAAGAGGTTGTTACCCACTATTTGAAACCATAAGGATCTAATAAGAAATTTATTTGAACATATTCAGATTGTTTGTGCTTCCAGCTCTTTACACAGGACCCATTTCCTATTATTTATTGATTGTGTGTAAAATCCTTCACTGCCAGTTTGATTTCCTTTGACCCTTTTTTCTGCAATAAATCTCTGTTTAGATCAGTAGATGTACTAAAAAGCTTGAAACTGATCTGAGGAAGCTGTGGGTGAAATATACACTATTTTGGTTTGCTTGGTTTCTCTGACTTTTGCCTGGAGTGCAAGGAGAATCAAAATCAAGCATATGCTGAGGTTTTCAGTGATGTGACGCCCTTTCAGATCTGTCTTTCCACTTTTTATTGTACCTACATCAGTTTATGAAGGGGGAAGAATGAGACCATTACACTGTAACTGTCTGATGTGCTTCTCAGTTGTGCACCATCAGTCACTGGCAAGATATTTATCAGAACTGTCGAGGTGGGGTTTTTTTTTGTTTGTTTGTTTTTTTCTATAATGCACTGCTTCTGCCTGATTTTTTTAAAAATACAGCAGGTCTATTAAGCTAATTAACATTTAGCACTTACTGGAGCTTTTCATAAACCAACGTCTGCTCTCAGGCTTAAAAGCTGTCTGCCATCCAATCAGTGGTACGATGTGTAGCATGTCACACTCCTTATGGTTAATAGAAAAGCCAAATGAGCACACATGCATGAGTAAGCGGGACTTTTTTTTAACGTGATATTTGGTTGGGGTTTAGCTGATTTTAGTGTGAACATAGCTGCTGCTGTTATGAGGCACACTGAGGTGGTTTAAAAATCCTGAAGGCTGGCTGATTGTTTTATCGGTTTATGTCCTTTTATCAGGAAACTTTCAGACGTCTTTTAACAACAGTGATTTAAAGCTGCCACTCTACAGAGTGAATGTAACATTTATTTGTCTTACCACTTAACACTTGGGGCTGCAAAATACCATTGAACATTAAAATCTCTCTGGAAGTAAATGATGAAATACAAATGATGCTTTGTCTTATATTTTTCACTGTTATCTTTTTGTTGTTTAATTCTTACTTTGACATGTTGGTCTTTGTTTTATTGAAAATTCTGACAAGGGAAAATTCCACTCACAGGGACTGTCGAGCGGAAATAAAAATCACTTAGTTGTTAAAAACATATTTTACTCTACAGCAGAATATGACATTTATAGCACCTTTAAACGCCCTGATATGGAGGACTAAAATTGCCAAAATCATGCCAAAATTAATTAATTAATTAATAAAAGTGGATAATGAATTTAATGCTAATATAAATGTAACTGTACTGGTACATGTCCAAGCTCCAGTATTCTTTGTTGTGTTTTGCTGTAGGCCATGAAAAGAAAATGAGACAATCCCTTTATAAGGCCTACTAAGTGCATAAATGCAAAAAATAAGTCATTTTAGCCCATTGCTAGGTGGTTGCTGAGCAACCTCATGGTATCATAGTGTATCATGCATGGTTGAAGTTTTGTGGAGGTAAATAGGATGCTACTGTTGTGAAATAAAAAAAGACGCTGGTCATAAAGTGTTGTAGGTGCATAAATGCTCAAAACAGATCATTTTAGTCCATTCCAAGGTGGTTGCTAGGCAACATGACAATATCATAAGATCTGATATAGATAAGAATCTTCGGGGGTCAAAAGCTGTGTCCGCAATGGAAGCAGTATGGTGCCCGGAGACCGCCAGAAACCGAAGTGAATGAAATTCAGAGACTTCAGGTGACTACGAGGGAAATAAACACTGGGGATGCAAAGTGGACGGGACCCCACATAAGTTTTCCTCGACTTGTGAGTGATTGAAGCGACTACCAATGAGGATACTCTTGACTAACATATGACCTGATGACTTGTTAGTAAATATATTAGAAGGTTACCTAGGCAACAAGCAACCAGCCATTGGAATTACTTCCCATGTGTACGGATCTTAAGACCATGTAGAATGAAGGGATTTTGTGTATTATATTAAGACATCATTATTTTCCACTAGACCAGCCAAGCACCTCAGTTCTCTAGCAATCATTCGAGGGAGTCATTTCTGTTAAGAGCCTGAGGTTAGTTAGAAAGAACAAAGCTGAACCCATAAACTAGTTGGGAAAAAAAATAATTAATTAATTAATTAATTGGAAATTCATAAAAGAAATGTAAAAAGCAAATCGCTACTTTTGGGAAAATAATCATATGCATACAATGATGCGTAAATCAATAAACAGAATGTAAAATCAAATTAGAAGACAAATAAATAGAGGGAATCATTTAAAGGTAAATAAATACACAAGCAAATCAAAATAAATATGAATATTGTTTTGTGTGTGTTTGCTAACAATCATTTCTTTAGTTTTGGCACATGTGGTCCTCCATACTGTAGGAGGCTAGACTAGACTACTTACTTGCCTGCTGAGACTGACGGGTGGGGTACTTGGGGGGCGTCAGTTGCCTGCATGTGTGCGTCTTGGCCGCAGGTGGGCAGCATTGAGCCGGTCAGCTCGCACCCACCCTCCCCTCTCCCTTTGCACGCCGTATTAGCATTTTACCCAAAATCTGTCCACCTCACCAAAACACTCCGAATGGGAAGAAAATATGGCATGAAGGAGGCGGCGGCTGACGACCACGGTTCACCGTCTTCTACCGAGCGCGAGCCCCGGCTGAACATGGACTTAAGGACACGCGGCGTAAGCAGCAGCGCGTGCGGAGAGCAGAGACAACGGAGCACAAAGCGGATGGAAGAAAACGCTCGGGTTGTCGCTTAGCGTTTCACGACCCATCCTCAGCCTGTGATATCGCTACAGACGCGCAGAAAGGACACGAGGTGGAGGCCGGCAGGCTGCTCCGAGCCTCACACGAGGGTATATACTGAAATAATAGCGGGACGTATTGAGCAGCCTCATCAGTGCTATCAGCCCCGGTTGAATAAAAAAGGAGGAAAATGAGGTAAGCACCATACCGTGCGCTCTGACTGACGCGTCATGGCAGATGCGCAGCGACACGGAGCCCTCTCCGGGGCTACATCTGCATTTCCACAATAACCTCGCTGGAATGATCATTTGCTGAATAACTGCAGCATCTTCTCATATTTTATTGCCAGTTTTTCCTCGCCGTCCGGGGGCCCACCCACCCGGCCTCATCCCTGTCACCCATCTTCCATATGTGCGCCCTTTAACTCTGCGCCTTTATGTCATATTGTTAAATGGCGAATTATCGAAATGACTTTCGCTTTCCACCCACCTTCACCCCCCTTCTTTGTCACCGCCGGACCCACCCAGTGCATTGAATGCAGGATTCAGGCCAGGTTAATGTTGTCATGGAAACGACAGCATCATGTATTTCCCTACATAAGCAATACGGGTGCACCTGGTGAAATAATTTTTTTAAAAAATAATAAAATACTGCTTTTGTTAAATGTGATTGATGCACCGCCGGTGTGAGTGGCTGCAGGAGGGGAGTGTGGTGGGTGGGGGACAGGATAAATGAGGGTGCTTTTAGCCGTGGCAAGAGGAGGAGGAGGAGGGTGTTTATTCCGGTGGTTGCCAGGCAGGTTAACAGACCCCCACCCCCTCCCCATATACACCTACAGAAACCATGATGGTTTCATATATGTATATTATCCAGCCTGTGGCTCGTTTTGAAGTCCTCATTCTACATCTGAGCTTACGGGTGGTATTTCGAGCCCTTTCCTGGTTGTGCTGGTATGCAGAACACGCTGAGGCCCAGATCTTCTTCTTCAGCAGGAGGAGAAGCAGTCTTCATACTCTGTGCTATTTATGAAGCAGTCCTTTTATGTTTTCCTCTTCCTGCCTTAGTTTGACTCCTCCATGTCTCTGTAGCTGCAGTCAGCCTGCACCATTCTGTTTTACAGCCTCAGATTTACTCTGACAGCTCTCCTCAGATACAGTGCACGCTCACTTTTCTTTTCCTGTAGCTACCAGTGTTGGCCTGCATGTGTGTGAACGAGTCTGCTGAGAGTCTCTGGTATCAGAAAGGAAAAGGAAAAAGAGAAAGAAAGGGAACAAAAAAAAGGGAGAAAGCATATTTGTGAAGTGCTTCTATTTTTTATTTCCAGTCCCAATAATTCACCCTCATCCTGTAACCTCACCCAGCGCAAAGCCAGTGGCTCTACTGCTCCAAGACGTAAACATGCAAGATTCATATCTTCCAGTCCAGTCGGATGAGCACGCCGTTTCCTCTTTTTCTGTAAAGCTATGCTGCTTGTATCCCATCCTGTGTGTTTGTCTTCACCCGAGGCAGATCTGCTCTTTGACTAAGGCCCAAAAGGGAAGTCTTAAATCTCCACAAAGCATCAGCAAGGGGCGACCTGGCTTTTATTTTTGCAGGGTTAAAGGAAAAAAATAAAAAGAATTACATTCAATGGGCCCATTTGTTCAACCTCGCCGCTTCCATTTGCAGCATTTATGTGAGGGTGCGCATGCATTCATGTATGTGCATGACCACGCACTTGCACATAAGTGTACACATGAGAGTGGAGTTATTTTTAGAGATTTCATTAAGCGGTGCTTCTTCTCTACTGTCAGTCTAGACCTGGCTGTTTCTGCATGCTTGTGCATGCGTGTTACGAGGAGGCAGAGTGGATTGGGAGGAAGAACCGTGAGCGTGCATGTAGGCGTCTGTCCTTTCCTATTATAAGGCAGGATTATTTCTGAAGGGCTCGTTGTGGTGATTCACTGTGCAAAAAGTAGAATGAGCGAGTGCACCCACTGCAAGGTAAAATGCTGAGTTTTGCCTCTTACTGCAGACTGCTGCCCTCCGAGCTGATCAGAGAGCAGCTCCACGAGAGATGGCATCACCGCAGCAACAGCATTCCCATCTGTGATACAATGATAAAGCCTGAAATTCAGGGGAAAGGAAAATGGCTCTTAACTGGCTATAATAATGACAACTGAATGGCAATGGCAAATGACTGTATTCAAATGATTAATTGATTCTCATGTGGCAATCCTTTATGAATCTACCCTAATCTGGTTGTTTTCTATCTGCTCCTGTACATTCAATTCAATTCAATTCAATTTTATTTATATAGCGCCAAATCAAAACAATAGTCGCCTCAAGGCGCTTAATATTTGTACAGTAGATCGTACAATAATAGATACAGAGAAAACCCAACAATCATATGACCCCCTATGAGCGAGCACTTTGGCGACAGTGGGAAGGAAAAACTCCCTTTTAACAGGAAGAAACCTCCGGCAGAACCAGGCTCAGGGAGGGGCGGCCATCTGCTGCGACCGGTTGGGGTGAGAGAAGGAAACAGGATAAAGACATGCTGTGGAGGAGAGACAGAGATTAATAACAGATATGA
>VVHJ01001315.1:3572-30306 GCA_015107715.1 Tylochromis polylepis
GGGGGATGGGGGATCTCTGCTAGTGTGTTGTTAACAAGCCTGAAACAACACGATCACCCACTTAGTTTCCTCTTTGCATCTATTTACAGCTGTGTCCTGCACCCCGAGGAGCCAATCCCGGATAAGATGGAGTCATGCTGTGGCTTTGTAGCAGGACAAAACTGGATCCGCTTTGGTACATCAAATAAGAGTGTTGAAACGCAGTAGTAGGTATAAAATAGATTTTCTTTTCAAGTTAACCTTTTCTAAATGTTCTATCTCAAAATGCATGTCCCATTTAGGTACTTATTTTCAATGGATTTACTTTGATGTCATTATCTAATAATGTAAATGTAGTCTTTTAGGTGACTGACTGTAAAGAGAGCTTAACAAAACGAACTAAGGGATACAAAAACACTCAACTCGGACAAAATGAAATAGCAATAAAACTAACGTTGACAAAACCAAATAAAGCCCTTGTCATTGTTGTGATGGATTATTGTGTTTGAGTCATTGCCACATCTGTGGAGCTTGTTTTTCTACTGCAAGAAAGAAGGGGGGAGAAAACAAATGGATTCTTAAGATAAGTAAGCAAACTTTGATATCTGTTCCTCTTTGTGGCAGTTCTGAAATGCTTTATCCTCATGATGAAGTGATGAACTGCGTAAGAAATGCAACTGCAAAAATGTAAGAAAGAGGACAGGAGAAATTAAACTAGTTCTGCTGTGTGATATGGGAATGCTGTGGCTCAGGACGTAGAGTGGGTCATCTACCAATCTGACTTTCAGACATTTGATCCCTGGTTCCTCCAACCTCCATGTCGAACTATTCTTGGGCAAGATTTTGAACCCAGAGCTTCCCTCAGTGCATCTTTCTGAGTATGAGTGTGTGAACATTAGCTTAAGAAAAAATAGAACAGAAATAGAAAAAAGTCAAGTCAGTTTATTTATAACGACATTTAAAAACAACACGGCTTGACCAAAGTGCTAATTCTACAAAATGTAAAACTAAATTGAATAAAACAGAAAAATGCATAAAAGTAGAATACAAACAATAAACAAAAAGAAAAGAAAAGTGTCAAAACTCATTTGACACTCACTCACTCACATTTAAACACTAGGGAGTAGAGATGTGTCTTCTAGTGGGTTTAAAAAATATCAAATGATGGTGAGGTCCTAATTTAAAGAGCCAAAGGCAAAGGCCGTGTCTGCGATATGCTTTAGTCTGCTTATTGGAACAACCACATGCATCTGAATAGCTGATCCTAATGATCCATTAGGGCTATACATAGTTCAGTAAGGCAAGAGGGTGCTAATCAATTTTGTGACTGAAAAATATGCAATAAAATCTTAAAATCAATTCTAAAACATACCCAAAGGCAAAATAAAGAAGCTGTATTCGGAACGAGTTGGAGACAAGAAAGCAGAGCCTGGCTGATTCCAAAATAAAGGCTATTGCAATAATCACGCCTGGATGAAACAAAAGCATGAATTACGTTCTCAAAATCAGCAGATGAGAGAATGTTCTTAAACATCGTAAGGAGCCTCAGGTGGAAGAAGCTGACATTAACAACAGAAGTTATTTGTTTCTCAGATGTGACGTTGCCATCAAAGCTTATCCCCAGATTTTTAGCAAAATGAGTTCTGCAAAAGGGCCAGGCTATTCCCCAAAAGAAGAGTGAGGGTCAAGAGGCCCAAATAGTACGAGCTTTTTCGTTCATTTAAGTTCAAGAAGTTAAGCACCAACCATGACTTTGTGTCAGCAACACAGTAAAGCAAGACTTTCAAAGAGGTTTTAGTGTTTTATTTAAGAGGACAGTAGATTTAAAAATGGTCACCCTAACAGTGAAGTAAAATACAATATTTTTAGAAAACTGAACCTAATGGGAGCATGTAGAGAGAAAAGAGCACTGGGCCGAGGCTAGATCCTTGAGAAACTCCTGCATGTAAGGGGAGCACACATTGATGAAAAGCCACCCAACCTGACAGAAAAAAACTTCTGCATTTTAAACAGGATCTAAACCAGTGGTATCAAACATAAGGCCCAGCAAAGACTTCAATCTGGCCCACAGGACATCTCTGGAAAATGTGAAGGAGGGCAATCATTTTGGACTTTGGGCAGGACAGTTTGGGCAATAGGCTACCAGAAGTTTTTCCATAATTTTACACATTAATTTCCTACAATTTAAGCCCAAAGAGTTGTTCCAACAGATTTCTTTCTACAGCTACAGCAGCATTTTTGCACTTTTTCTCTTATACTGAGATATGTCAGACATTAAGTGTGCAGTTAACACTGACAGAAACAGGAGTTTCCCTGGTCCATCCCACTTGGCCGTATGTGGCCCACAATATAAAATGAGTTTGACATCCCAGATCTAACCCATTCAAAAGCATTTCCTCTAATGCCCATACAGCTCTCCAGTTTAGCACACCATGATCCACTGTATCGAACGCAACACTCAGATCTAAAAGCACCAGTATTTTCATCAGTGGCTCAACATACTGGCTATAGCAGTACTGGCTGCTGAGAGATAACGGTCCAGTTTCTATAAAGATCATGTAAAGAGGCTGGAGGACTGGTAGTGGTATAAGTTACACATTTGTCTGAGAGAAGACCCTGGTTTGCATTTTATTTGGACCTTTGTGTTTTGCTTTTGTTTTTTCCATTTGCTGATTTGTTTAATTTTTTACTGTAATTTTACTTTCATTTTTACTTACTGAAGGTACATTCAAAACTACATGGTTAGGCATAGAAAAAGCTTATGGTGAACCATGTCACACCAGTAATCCTGCTTACTAAAAAAATGAAGACTTGGGAGTGACTAACCTCTCAATAATGCAAGGCAATTACCCTATAAAAGTCATATTCTCATGCATCTCTAGACTGCTTTCAGCATGGCCTCAATTCTTAGCTCAGTCTATAAAAGTCCTGTTGTTTCCCCTTGCATCTGAGCCTCTGCAATGTGTGCAGCATTGCTGCATCTCAAATACTGAGATGCTTCGACTTGAATTTCATGTTGTAGATGTGGATGAAGTTGCAAGGAGGCAATTCTGTTGAACACGGCAAGCAGTGGGTAAAACTGTCTTGATGTTTTCAAAACAAAAAATCTCTGCACTCTGTCTGCACACAATTGTATTCACCACAATTCAGGGCTGATATTTTGCCTCAATATGTGGACAGTCTAACCTCGGGGATGAATTCACAACCTTTATGGGGAAAAAAGCAATGCTCCACATGAAAAGAAGGGTCACCATGTACTTCTAACATGCCCTCAGTGCATGGTAGAGGTCCATAGCGAGGCTCACAAATGCAAGTCTTAAGAATAGGGCTTCCAAGGAGTGATCTACTGGCATACATGCTGAAAATGGAAGAGGTGCATGAGAACATGACCTTTAAAGGGAGTATTTAATCTTTAAGGGTTGTGAGTCACTGAACAGTTAAAATTTTCAGGCCTAAGCAAACTATCAAAAACTGTATTATCATACTCTTAAGTGTAAAGCAAATCCAACATTTGCTCTAATACAAGCATCCTCTGATATTTTATGTTTGGATTGTAAATCCAAAAGTGACCATAATAATAATGCTCAGCAAAATGTTGACCACACATTAAAATATCTTCAAATAAAAGTACTGTAAACCTTTTGTGATACCATGACAAATCATAACAAGTTGCTCCATTTAATGTTCATTTGGCAAAACCTCTTTCCGCCTGAGCTGAAGGGTTTGTCCTGCTGGATTGGTTTCTGTCTTGTCTGGAGTGAGAAACAGAAACTGAACAGTTTTGAATTTTCCCACTGCTCTGTTGTTGGAATCATAACAGATCTTATTTCGCATTCTGAACAAAGTCACAGTGAGCTGACAAAAGGAAAATTGCTTCAATTTGTCTGCATCTTTGCTTTTCAGAGGAGCTGCCAGTTATACCACAGTGCTTGGTGAAAAAAAAAGCAAAAAAAATTAATAAAGCGACCAAACCTTTGAGTAAATACAACCAGCAGAGCGGACTTTGGTGTTGGGTGGCTAAGCAAGCCTGCTTCACTTTGAATCTAAAATAAAGATGACAAACTTTGTTTCTCTAATCAGTTAGTGGTGAAACTTGAGAAACTCAAATTGAGTGGTGGGATGTTTCTTGTCTACTTTATGTTCTTATCAAACTTGTTGACAACTAAAATAAATAATTCAGACAAATACTTCTCCTCTGAAGCTGTTTTGTCTCCCCATAATCTCCACAAGCACCCTTTCAAGAATGTTACACATGTTATGGATACACACTGATGGCTCTAAAATTCTGTTTTTGCCAAAGGTATAATTGTCCCTCAACCACAGAACATCAGCTTGTTTTCCTTTGTGATGTGTCGTGGGATCTTGAACAGTCGTCTGACTACGTGTTTTACTTGGACAAATTGGTCCAATGTCTACAGATAAGATTGTGCACAACCACACATCCATAGTGGTGTGTCTGGGACTTTGTGTATTGATGCTAGCTGTGTGTGTGTCCATGTACATAATGAGAAATAACTGAAAATAGCACTGGCCGTTTGGGTAGATGCAAGTAATTATCATGCTACCAAACATAAGGGACACAAACATAATCCACTTGATTAAAACTGCTTCTTTGACTGGAGCTGGTGATATTTTGGTTCAGTGTTAAAATTGGTATAATGAATTTAATCAGTCACTCTATAGGTTGAATTACCCAGTTGTGCATTTACATTGTGTTCAGGGGTTGGCTAATGCAAACTTTTACAGTTATGTTACAGCATTACCTACTGTGAAGAGTAACTCATAAGAATACTGTTACGCATGTTGGTTATATTGTCCTGAGTGTGTGCAGACAGTTACTTCTGTGTGTCGACCTCTCTCCTCCAACACATACCAGCAGCAAGCTTGTTAATTTTTCAGTGGGACACTTTAGCTAACAGCTAGCCATTGCTGTGTCAGAGCACTGGTACTCGGCTACTCATTAAGAGTCCTTGCCACTAATGTGGTGGTGCTTTTCCTAGTTTGCAGGTGCATGTTAAAAATGTAAAGTGCAGCTTCTGAGCAGCTGATGGAAACTTAATCACCTTGGTGTAAGATAATATGAATACTTCCAAATCCAAGTCCAGATTTATTTATATCCATCCATCCATTCTCTTCCATTTATCCTCTTCAGGGTCGTGGAGGGCTGAAGCCTATCCCAGCCATCATAGGGTGAGAGACAGGGTATCTCTACCATCGTACTGGCTGACTTTACCATGGTCTTTTGCACAGCTGAAGGGTTGGATACTGTTAGGTTTGTGGGGAAAAAACAAGACCCAAATGCAGGACTTCCTGAGAAGCAACAGTGAATTTATTTACAGTGAAAAAACAAGCAGCAACATACAAAACAGTCCCAGTAAGCATGGATCCTTCGGTGATGATTTCCCAGTTCCCGTGCGGTGGATTCCTCTCTCGATCTGTGGTGCTCAAAAACTCCCTCAGAAAGATTTACAAGTGGTGCTCAGCTCCCTCCACACTCTCCTGTTTGGTTTCCTGGCAAAACAAGACACGATAATTAGTTCGTTTCTCCACGACAAAGGACAAGGACTCTTTCACCTTAGCAAGCAAGGCGTTCACTGACTGTGTCACTCAACGATCCAGCGTTGACTGAAGCTCAGCCACTCTGTTAAACAGTGTGCCTGTGGTGAGAATCAGCAGTAGCAGGTGAGTATGATTGTCGGCAGGTGTGGCTGGCTTCATAGCGGTTAAACGCTCCAGGCCCAGTGTTGCACATACACAAGATCACCAGCACACACACACAAACGCACAGAGAGGAAAAGGAGAGACAGGGAGCGAACAACAGGACCAAAACAAAACAGAAATGGCTGGTCAACCGACGAGGACTGGAGGACTGTGACAGATACAGTCCACAAGCACACACCTGTGTGTCAAGGAGTGGGGAGTTTGCAAATGTATTGGGGATTTTCTGCTTTTATTTCTATTTTTGTCACAAGAAAAAAAAATAGTGAAATAGCATTTTAACAGTAATGTATTGCTTATTTAAAAAATAACTAAATAAATGAACTTCTAAACTAGCGTGTTACCTTACTCATTATAACACAAAAAGAATTTGAGTACTTTGTAAGATGTTACATCTCACACTGTCTATGCTGAAGTCAAGACAAGAAGTCAATAGAAAGGAGGTTACTGAAAGCAACAGATGTTTGGTGAAGTCATCAATACAAGCTCCAAGTTATATTAAGCTAGACGTTTGATCACAAACACACAGTATCTCGTACATGTTGTGGCTCTAAGGGGTGTTCAGTTTGGGTCACTTGGATCCCTTCCAGTCTGCTACAGTAGCTGCCATGGATGCTTGCCTCAGAGCTATCTACTTCCACACCTGCAAAAGCCCCACACTGTGTAACTGCTTATTTAAATTGAATTTTCCTGTGACATTGAACCTTTTCTCAAAAGTTTTTTCTCAGCAAAAGCAATGGGTCATTGACACTGGATTCTTCTGTGATGTATCTGTCAGTTGTTGTTATAGTGCACCACCAAACCTGCACACTATACAAGAAGAAAGGTCAGCTCTTTGCCATGAGATACACAGTATATGCATTACGTCCTGATCCAGGTATGCATCTAAGTGAAGCTACAATTTCAGGTGCCTCACATCACATCTGGATCTATACAGGTCCCATTTAACACATTAATCTATCATTCTGTCCTATGTGGAGAGCAGTCCAACATGCTGAAGTATTCAGCAACAAGTGTCTACCTTAATGGAATGCACAATGCATCATGGGATTGCTTCACACATGATATTCACACTATGGATATCCAAACCCAACAACTGATTAATATCAAAGTCAAATTTATTTAAATAGCACATTTAAAACAACAACTGTTGATCAAGGTGCTGCACATTTAAGATAAGGAAGGGTTACAAAGCCATTTCTAAGGCTTTGGGACTCCAGCAAACTACATTTATCCATAAATGGCGAAAACGTGGAACAAGGTGAAAAACACTCACTGACCAAAAAAAGAACAGAAAAGCTTGCCTCACCTTTGCAAACAAACAACCCTATGGTCCCCAAGACTATTGGGAAAATATTCTGTCGACAAAAGTTACATGTTGTGTCGTAGTGTGTTAGTGTGGGCCTGCATTGCTACTTCAGGAACTGAAGAACTTGCTATAACTAATGTGCAATCGTCAGGTCAAAAAGGCCACAACAATGTAAACGACTCATTGCCAGTTATTACAAACGCTTGATTGCAGTTCTTGCTGCCAGGGGTGGAACAAGACGTTATTATATTTAGGGGGCAATTACTCTTTCACACAGGGATAGCTTTTTCCCCCCTAATAAATCAGACTGTCATTTAAAAACTACATTCTGTGTTTACATGGGTTAACTTTATCTATCATTAGAATTTGTTTGACAGTGTACAACAAGTGTGTAAAAGTGTGACAAATATGCAAAAAACCAAGGACACATATGGGCAGATGAAAAATAAGCGTTTCTTTCCTGCAGGACATAAAATACATTTTATATCTTCCACACTGCTGAAGCGCATTATAAGACTTGAGTGTCACAGCACATGTCAGCTCTCACCAAACTGAAGCACTGGTATATTTGCTTTGAGACATAATGATCCATTAGCATAACCATTTTATGTAGCTTTGGTTTGGATGCAGACCACCAGCAAATGCTTTGTGCATTATTATCATCAGTGGTGTTCTAGCTGTTCTTGAGTCCTTTAATAACTTGGTCAGGAGAGAGACTGTCAGCACGTCCAAGGAATATAAAAGCAAGATTGGTCTGAAAACATAGATCTATGATTGCGGTTGCACTCAACTAGTCATAAAACTCCAATGAGCTACAGATTGTGGTGAATTATACTCTGATTTTGCCAAGAAATTGAATCAGGAGAGGCAATCCTGATCTGCCAGCATTGTGGGAAAGCCAAGTGGGTGGCTAAGTGCTGACAATTATCTACTGAAATTGTGGAATGTCCTTGTTAAGATACATCCTAGGCAGACAGATAATAATATTTATATCTCTAATTGTGCTAATCTTTTCATGTCTTTGCCGCACATTCATCAGAGACCGAGAAACTACTGACTTGCTCAGTAATAAGTGTGGTAACAAAGACACATTTATGCTCAAAGCAAAACACTTGTTGGATGGTCTGAAATCCTCTTTCCTAACATGTTTATACGATCAGCATTGATGGGGATTGCATTTATCACCAGTTTTCCAAATGGGTTTTGCCTCCTGGTGAGGAAATTCATTACATCTTGCAAGCTAGTTCTATTCAACCATACCGCTGTGTTTAACCTCAAAATAAATATTAAGATATCTCTTTAATGTCTGTTTCATTTTAACTTTTAATACTCTTTATGCTGTAGCCTATTTTTGTTGCCATTTGTATGTTATACAGCTGTTTCATCCCCACAGCTGCAAATGTTTCTTAAAATTTGCTGTCTGCACTTTCCCAGGGGTAATGACAATTGTGTGTTTGAACATGAAGACATCATTATTGGGATGAGTGCTGATAAATGCAGGAAACATTTAATGATGAATTACTACAGTTTTTTTTTTAATCATTTGTCAGTGACTCATTTCTTACAGACTGACTGACAGGGAATTAGCGGAAGTGATTCAGAATAAAATCACTCGAGTTCTGTTCAGTGTAATAGCTTCAGCTATTAAAGTCTTATTATTGCTGATGTCAATTCATTTCACTGGCAACACACTTCATGGGCATTTAACATAAACAGAATGGTATTCAGGCCGTTTCCATTATGCAGCTTCAAAGAAATTAATTTATTTAAACTTGGTCTATAGAGAGGGCATACCATTACATCATAACCGAATACTTACATTTTCCCTCCACAGGACTTGACATGTGTCTGTATTTAAAGGAACACGTCGCTGTATGTCTCGGCATTAAGAAATCTCAATGTAATTCCCTGGCTCAAAGTTGGCTCTTGCATGGCTTTGTGCATGAACAAAGCAGCATCAACATGTGTGAATGCCTCTCTTAAAATTTACTATTTACACAATTCAGTGTTTATGCATGGGTTTTGGGTTTGTTTTTAGTTGTTTTTTTTGGCTAACAGTGCAATCTTGTCTGGTCATTTCCACTTCTTTGGAACTTCTTGAAAGAGGAATGGTATGATGTATGCACTGTTCCAATGAAGCAGATGCAGTGTGTAATAATTCTGGCATACATACTGAGCATTCTTTTATTATTATTATTATTATTTTAGGTCCTTTGATGGAGGGGTTGTTGCAGAGAGGTTAATCATGGAAGTGTGTACCTTGGATTCACTGTGCTTGACTAAGACTCTGCAGCACATTTTAGTGAGTGAAGCACAGCTTTGAGGTCTACCGTAAGACTCAAGCTATCATCAGGTATATGTAGTGTTTGTACATTTGGTGAAAGCTGAGTCTCAAAACACTGTAGACTGTCCATCTTTGCACAAGTAGTTGTGGGAATGGTCCTGAATAGAATTCATGCAGCACTGTACTAATTTGTGCTCAGACAGGCTTGAATTTATTGTTGCTATCAATCTTATGTTGTAAGATATATATCAGCCTTGTGTTTAAACTTCATTAACATCAAAATTAGGGATACCATTGACTATTGGATTATACTTATCAATTGAATCCTATGTGAATAGCTGTTTTTGAGACAGTAACTGTTGCAGCACAGTGTGAATGACGTATTTTTGCAGGTACTAGGGTGAAAATCAAACTTGACAAACTGAGTTGAGAGTCTCCTCCAAGCCATTGCTGTAATTCATGCCACTGGAACGCAAAACATCACATTACTGCTGCTGATCAGAAACAGAAAAAAAAAACCTAAATACATTACAAAAGTCTAAAATCTGTGTTGAACAAGCTGTATGTATGTAGCTGAAATGAGAAATGGCTTTTTGTATTTTCTTTGATTTTTCAACCCTCACCTTTTGTCTGTTTTCTGATCAGTGTTACAACAAGGCAGATGGAGATACTTTACTTGTATCTTATGGTTTCACAAGTTCCTCTAGCCTTGACTCTGGCACTAGATGCACGAGTTCTAGTTTTCATCCAAACCATGCTCAGATTCTGAAGGGAGGCATGTTTTGATTTGTTCTTGGCTGAGGCTTAGGCATGGATTTGATCAGTGATCGTGATGGATAGAAAGGTATAAGCCTCTCTCTTTTTTTCTGTCTTTCTCCCATGAGACTTAGTCAGCCATCATTCAAAAGTGTTAAAAAAGTGTTAAAGGCTGAAACTAAGAGTGAAATCCCACAAGAGCATGAGTTTACTCTTGATCAGGAAAGTACATTTGCCAACAGCTGACACAATAGACAACAGAAGACATCGCCAGGAGTGTCACTGATTGTGCAAAGGTGGCATCTGACAACCTTGTCTGTGAGTGACTGTGTGCTGCAGTGCCCTCACATATGACTTTTCCTCTAGTGCTACAAGTTTAACATTTGTAGTTTTGAGTGAAATGGTTGGACTGCTGTTTTTTAAGCTTTGGTTTATCCACTGAGTTTAAAAGTTCTTTTACAGCAGAGACCTAACCAAGATAGCGACCATGCATATTCACAATACATCAAACTGCAACATATCCAATGCAAATTGCAGCATAAACACAAACCTCAACAGAAACAACAGTGGCATTTCAAGAAAAACAGCCTTGCTTTCTTTGCCACTCGTGAATCTTTAAGTTTGGATCTTTCCATAAAGTATTCCATGTCCAGCTTGAGTAATTAGAAAATACTGTGTTCACCAGATCAGTCAAAACCCGGGAATTCAAGAAAAAACAAACAAATTGTAGCTGGTAACTATCACAGCTCAGACAGAGAAAGCATAAGAGCTAAGCTGGAAGTCTACCCAGTAGCTCTTTATAGACAAAAATGTACCAGCGCTGTTTCCTGCGAGTTCCTGGTAATGGGCAACACGCTAAAACATAAAGACATCATAAACACAGACTTCTGAAATTTTCTTCAAACATTCATGTAGCTCTCAGGATACATTTCAGTGAATTCATCTCTATATCATCGGCTATAAAGCAATTACAAAGGGTTTCATTTGAAATATAGAGTCACCGTCATAATATAAACATGTGGTTATGTTTATGGAGTTATTACAGTAGGGCTGACTGTAAAAGGAAATGAAGGGGTCACGTGATGTAATAAAATTAGGGAGATAGTAACATAACTGCTCTCTAACATTTTCATCTTAATAAGCCGTGGTATGGACCCAAGATCCAGAAATAAACTTCCAAACCAAGCATGGGAATGATGACCAGGAAGCTCGTAAAACGGCACTAACCCTGCTAGAGATAAGAAATAGTAATCAAGTCGCTGAACCCCAGAATGACCTTACCTGTGCTCACTGCTGTGGAGAAATTGCTTCATGAGGGAAATGCATATACATTTATTTGTAAATGTATTTTTTATTGCTAAAAGAAGGCCTGGGGCCATATTGCACAACTCTAGAAGGAGTAGGATTAAAATTTAAACACAACAATAGAGGAACAGCTCTGTTCAGTCTGTCTGTCACTACTGATACACGGTGCAAAGAGGGGTTATATAAGGTTATTCCTTAGACTATATCCTATGCCACAGAAGTTATGAGTCCAAACCCACATTTTCTGAGTGGGTTTGGACTGGAAGTTGGAAAAGTGTTTCAGATGTTT
This sequence comes from Tylochromis polylepis, assembly GCA_015107715.1. Taxonomy (NCBI): domain Eukaryota; kingdom Metazoa; phylum Chordata; class Actinopteri; order Cichliformes; family Cichlidae; genus Tylochromis; species Tylochromis polylepis. The sequence continues at coordinate 15,213 of VVHJ01001315.1, forward strand.
TAGATGTGGTACCAAGGTGGAGTCTTTTCTGCAGTTTACCCTGTTTAGACACTTAGAAATGGGACTTTGCATTCCTCTTTACATAAATGCTGAGGAAGGGATGGAACACCTGTTTTAACACCTATTTATGTTATATCGGTAGACCACCAAAGTGATGCAGTCTCTTTTAGGCCATTAGAAGGCCTATTGAAAGTACATATACACTATAGTGCAGAAGTCTTCAGCCACCCCTAATTTATTAATGTTTTGCTTTCAAAGAGCCAGACTTTCTTACAAGGTTAAAAAAAATAATATTATGAGTAATAGTTCTCCAGGCTTTTAGAATGTCCTTCAATATTTTTCTATGGACATTGGCTGCTTTTTTACTCATTTTAAGTCCAGTAGTTTCATTTTCAGAGATATTTTTTGGTTTTGTTTTGTTTTTGTTTGTTAAGCCACTTAACTCTGACCTATGAATCATTCAAGAGGCAAATAACTCACTGGATGAACCAGCACTGTGGTTTAAACAGCTAAGCAAAGAACTCATTTAAAATTGTATCATTAGGCACTTTGTTACTAGCAGAATATTGGATAAACATAATTTCATCCAATTTCTTCAATTGAATCTACAAAAAATGCCAAATATAACAGTTTGTTAGGCATAAAATAGTATTTTTGTAGCAACAAAAACTTGGCATATCTCAACACGGTGTGCAGTTTGTACTTGAAGATCAACAGGATTCATAAGTCATGCCCTCAAAAAATAGGAAAATAAATTCTAAGACACAGGACCTGAGATATGCATCTGGTCCTTCACCTGATCCATCTACTGTTCACTGAAGCCTCATCAGAAATGGCCTCAAGGGTGGTTGTCAAGAAGCCATCGTTAAGGAAGGCAAACGGCGAGAAAAGGCTGAGGTATGCCAAATTACATGGGACTAAAAATCAGCAGGAACTGGTCTGATGGAGATTTTTGGTTCAAACCATCTTTAGTATCTGTATGGAGGAGGTCAGTTGAGAGGTACCACAGTGAGTTCTGTCGTGTCTGGAGGCTCTGTCGTGCTTTGGAGCTGCATTTCAGTCAACATTAAAGATGGCGGCTGAAAGGCAGATGATATCTTGGATATTGGCAAATCCTTCGAATATCTTACAAGGACAGTTGCGGACAATTTCCTTCATCTGGATGCACAGATATAAATGTGACTGGATGCTTAGAGGTTTAGGCAATAAATGTCCTCATGAGGGGCACTGAAGTCCAAAGTGTTCAAAATGTCTGTGAAGACATGCATCGGGGACAGGTGTGTGAGGCACTTTTACTTCATGATTTTCCATAACTGTGTTTTTGATTACAGAATGACAGAGAATGATCATTTGATCACCCACAACCAGTTACTGCAGATGGTTGTCTCTCCCTGAGCCTGGTTCTACTGGAGGTTTCTTCCTGTTAAAAGGGAGTTTTTCCTTCTCAGTGTTGCCAAGTGCTTGCTCAGAAATGATGGTTTGATAGTTGGGGTTTCCTCTCTATTACTGTAGGGTCTCTACATTACAATATAAAATGCCTTGCAGTGACTGCTGTTTTGATTTAGCACTATATAAAACTGAATTGAATTAAATTTGAATGAGGCCAACAGATACAATTCAAAGAATTTTTAGGGCGATGAAGCTTTTTAATCTGCTAATCTAATGTGCACGCTTTTTATAAACTGGCAGTTAATAAAAATGTAAAAAGCAATGTTTAAAAGCCATTGTTATAGCCTATAGCCCAATTTGATGCTTGCTGTTATCATTCTTATTTTCATTTATTTATCACACATTCTTAAATCAAGCAATTCTTAAATAAATGACAACAGGAAAAAAGTTTAAAGCAATTTAACACAGCATGGTGACATGGTGGTTAGCACTGTTACCTCACCGCAAGAAGGTCCTGAGTTCAATTCCACCATCAGGCCAGGGTCTTTCTGTGTGGACTTCACATGTTCTCCCTGTGTTTGCGTGGGTTCACTCCGGGTACTCTGGCTTCCTCCCACAATCCAAAGACATGCAGTTAGTGGGGATAGGTTAATTGGAAACTCTAAATTGCCCATGAGTGTGAATGTCTGTCTGTATGTGTTAGACAGACTGGCAACCTGTCCAGGGTGTGCCCTGCCTCTAGCCTTGAGGCGACTGTTGTTGTGATTTGGCGCTATATAAATAAAATTGAATTGAATAGCCCTAAGATAGCTGGGATAGGCTCCATGACCCTGAAAAGGATAAGCGGTAGAGAATGGATGGATGTTTTAACACATTTATCTATTTTTTTTCTTTTCTTTTTCTTCTTTCTTTTTTTGGCAAAAGTGTGTCTACTTCCCACATAAGACACTGTTTTTCTTGAAATATGTTATGGAAATTAAGACCTCTGATCAATCCATAACATTTTATTGGATACTGAACATATATAGACTAAATTTCTCTTATGTCATTGGGGGAAAAGGCATATTATGAGTAAATCCATCCACCACTCTATCTCTTTTCTTAATTACAGAGTCTGGTGCACTTCTAGCTGTTAGGGCAAGAGGTGGAGTACATCCAGGTCCCCAGTGTGTCACAGGCCTTATGAGTAATGTCCATTTACCAAGGATGAGTAAGCTATGGGCAAGGGTTAAAACTTAAAAGTGAGTCTTTTTTTTTTAAACTAACAAAAAAAAACCCCAAAGCATTCATAGACTTTCAGAGTACAAACAGACAAATGTCTCCTTGCACATTGTATCCCCCAGATACTCATGAATAAGACCTAAGACAAAGACTCTGCATGGGCAAAGGTGAAGAGTCTTGAGTAATATCTGCATTTGGAAAGTCTTGGTCTTGGAGGTTACCCTGTTCCTGACTAGACCTGATGGGAGAGATTAAGAGAGAAGTGGGGGATAAAAGCAAGACAGAAAGAAATAGGGGGAGAGCGTGCTGGGTAAGAAAGGAGAGAATGAGTGAGTGTTGGGGAAAAACAGAGAGAAAAAGAGGGGCAAACAGGGAGGTGGAGGATTGTGGGAGAAGTGAAAATATGAGAGGGGTAACACAGTTTGATTGTGGGGGGTCACATAGGCCCAGAGAAGAGTGTCTGTGCGCAATTCACTGGTAGGAGGCAACAGATGTCAGTGCAGGGGGTAAGGCTTTCTCCAAATTGTGCAGCCCCCCCAGGAACATTACTTACTGACAGACCTAGAGGAGATGGTGGGGGTGGGGGTGGAGGAGATGCAATGAAAGTAGAAGAGAAAACAGAAGAAAGAGCAAAAGTTTAGGAGAGGCAAGAGACTGAATGGAAGGGAGGAGGTGAAAGGAGAGTGTGAGGAGAGGGGAAAGAAAGAAGACTATAGCAGAAGACAAAGCCTCGAATATGGGGCAGAAGTCACAGCAATTTTTAAAAGGTTCCCGAAGGCAGAAGCTTCTAATACTGAACTAAGAAGTTTCCCTAAAAGCCATATCAAATTTAATTTGGCTGGATTAAAAAAAAATAAACATATGCTTGCATCAATATGTTTAAATAGGTTATGATCCATATGACAGGGCATTACATTTGTAATTTACCCATTATTTTGTGACAGACAACATAAAGAAGGAAGTTCCCCAAAGAAGCTACTTGGCAAGCTGCAATTTATTGATACTGAGTATATCTGCATATTTTTCCATTTATTTATTTTGGGTTCCAGTTATACACACACTCTTGCTTATTTAATATCACTTATAAAAATGTAAACTTTGGGTTTTTATGTTAACTTAAACACAAATAGGGGTGAGAATGCAGACCTTTATTTCTAGTTCTGTGATGCCTGGACAACATGCATTCATTCTTACCTTAATTTGTGAAAATCTTATTTCCAAAGTAACCTGTAGGTATATCCGTGATTACACGCGGGTAACAAGCTGTGCTACATTGTTGCTAATAGGATAGGTACGATGTTTTGATAAAAGTTATTGTTGCAGTAATTTACCAGCTGGAGTTGGAGAATTCCACAGGTACTATGAGTTATGTAATCTCTGTGATAATTAGCAGCAAAGATCAGCAAATGTGCTGTGTCACAGTCACAAGCCAGCTACTCTCAGTATGTGGTGAATAAACATAAAAAGCTCCAACTGTGGCTCCATTTGCTTTACAACTATGTAGATGCTTTAAACCGACTCTGAAATTCGAACTCTTTGTTCCCTGAACTCCTACATTTACTCCATTTACTACCTATGATACGTGCCGTCTTGTTTTTGCATAGTTACAAAAAAACAAAACTAGAAAACGTCTGACATTATCGCAAATCATGAACCTACCTGGAAACATACATACATGGAAATAAAATATATAACGCAAAAACAGACTTTGTACATTTCTAACAATGATGAAAGTCAGTGATATGATCAGCCTGAACTCCCTTAGCCAAACTTTCTTGCAGTTTTGTTAAGTAGTCCTGAGGAATAGTTCTTCAGGCTTCTTGTAGGTCAGGGGTAGGCAACTCCAGGCCTCAAGGGCTGGTGTCCTGCAGGCTTTAGATGTGTCCTTGATCCAACACAGCTGATTTAAATGGCTAAATTACCTCCTCAACATGTCTTGAAGTTCTCCAGAGGCCTGGTGATGAACTAGTCGTTTGATTCAGGGGTGTTGACCCAGGGTGATAACGAAAACCTGCAGGACCCCGGCCCTTGAGGCCTGGAGTTCCCCACTCCTGTCTTAGATCTTCCAATTTTGAAAATGAAGGATTCTGCTACATTGCAAAAAAACTACTCAAAATCACATCAAAGAACACAAGGTGCTGACCCAGAGCAGCTCCGATCCACAGAGGTATCACATGAAAACCTGCAGGAACCAAATGACCCAGTGCAAACATCCTGATACTAGGCATTAAAGGACTTCGCTGCAGGTTTCATGTCCACATCTCAGTGGGTCAGAGCTGATATGGTGGCACAGGTGGCTCCTACACAGTATATGGCAGGTGGCTGTAATGTCGTAGTTAACGTTGGATCTGGTCTAGTTTAGTATAAAAAGTCTTTTTTTCCCCTCTTCCTTTTACCTGCAATAACAAAACCCGACCAGAAGAGAGATGATAATAACGAGTGTCCCTCCAAAGAGAACCATCAGGAAAAACGAATGCCGTATGATGAAGTCAATGGGGATCGCAAGTTCAAAGAAACCTGAAGAAGATCAGAAGGAGGACTTTTAAAGAGTCTATGAAATATAATAAATAATGTAATAATATGTATTGTTAGTCGATGCCTTCCAAGGTTGTGAATAATTAAATTAACATCAATTTTATGAATTATTCCAGTGCAGAAAATAACAAAACTCTGTATTGTTTACAGTGACTTTTACCTCTGTTAGATGACACAGGTGCTGCAATCCAGTAGCCGAGATGAGGAGCTGTGAACGTCCACACGAGTCTTCCATCTACTGACGTCACCTTTCCTAATCCTTTTCTCATCCATCCCCCTGAAGACAACCAACAACCCTGTTACACTTATATCCCCTTTTCTCGCACTTATATTAACGACTTATCAAATAAGTGGGGCGTTAGTGTGATTATGATTTCTACTCACCAGTGGTCCGGTTAAAGAACCAGGCTGGAATAACGCTCGAAGACTGAAGTCCCGAGCTGTCGGGAATGTTGAGGTTCATCTGCACGGGCCCAGTCACATGTAACTCCGTGTCTCCTGAGAAAAGCTGCACGCTGACAGCCGCCACCGGGCTTAACTCCACACTGACATATCCTAGAGGATATTGGGAAATGTGTAAGAGAAGAGCAGGCTATTATGTGCTCTGGGCAAAGTCAGCTTCTATAGCTTTTTTTTTTTTCTTGAAAAAAATGTTCATGTAATAATACTTTAGCTTAATACAGCTGTGGTACTGTAGTTTAGTTTTAGTAGTTTAGAACTGCTTAAATTTTCTGGTTAAATGGGTTTGTTACAGTGAGTCTGTGTAGAATTTATACATAATTGTTACCCAGTTGAAACTGATGTGACTGTGTAATTTCTGAGGCATAAAAGCTGCTTCAATCAGAAATTTCATGTGGATTTATGTCTTTAGAACCACAAGATGGCGCCAAAGACAAAATACTAACTTTTTTCCAAAACCACATTCATTATTTACTGTTGTTAGTCCCACTTCATAAAAAAAATACCGTGTGGTCGACAACAATTTTCTTACATAGCTAATTTACAAAAAATAAATACATAAGAACCGTGCGTATAATTCAGCATGTGAAGGAAAATAAATTCAATTTTAAGGCAATTTTCACAGCTCCCTCAAAAAATATATGTGACAAGCAGAAGGTTTGTTTTTATGTTCTTGTGCGGGTCTTCTTGTACTCATGTATTCCCTTTTTGTGCCCCAGTACGTCTTCACGCTGTTATTTTCATTTCAGCTGCTGTGCTGCCCGTCTGCTAATCATCTGTGGGTTTCAGTGGGAGTGCATCCACAGATCAGCTCCGACATCTTTTTAGATCACGTTTCTTTTGAGGCTCGCATGTGCAGTACTGTGTTACTTCACATCACTTTTTCCACAATGTGAAATTAAAAAATAACTCTCAAGGAAACTCGATCAATCGCCTCCCGCCGACTTCACCCAGTTAAAAGTAGTTTCCCGGCCTTTGTCGGAGCTGCATTTCATTTTCTGTTTAGTTTCCATGATAGTCTGTCCAAATCTGCATAGCTTGTGACTTTGTGGTGACAATTTTCCACACTGGTCATAGCGTAGGCAGAAAAAGGAAGTGACTTTTTAAATTAATCAACAAAATTTCCATCCAGGGTCAAAGGGGGACGGAGCTTCTCCCAGCTGTCGCGGGGCAAAATGTATGCTACACCTCAGAGTCTACTGCTGCTCCAGTGTGAATGCCAAAGTATGCTCAGGAAAGATACTGAACCTCGAGTTGTTCCCGATGGGTTTCAGAGTGTGAATGTGTGTGAATGTTAGATAGAAAGCACTTAGGCATATAAAAAATGTGCTTGTATGAATGAGCATCATAGTATAAAGTGCTTTGAGTCCTTAAGCGTAGTAGAAAAGTGCTGTAAAAGAAGCAGTCCATTTACCACAGAGAGATGGACCAGCAGTCGGGCTCAAATTCACACCTATGGTCGGTTTAGAAAGAACCTAACCTCATGGGAGGAAGCCTGAGTACCTGCAGAGAACATGCACACTCCACAAAGAGACTCCAGCCACTGCTGGGCTTAAACCCAGGACCTTCTTGCTGTGAAGCACCATTAACCACTGCACCACCTTGCTGCCCCCAAATGCAGACATTATGAAGGGAAAGGAATGAATGCTGTGGACCTGTGAGACACCTGGTAACTCTGACTACAACCTAAATTTCATGATTTTGCAGAACTAAAAATACATCTAAATACCAGATTTACTGCTCATGATGCCTCGAGTGTCCAGGAAGCCCCCCTGCTCTGACGTCAATCTGGGAATGGTCAGGAAGGCTTTAACAGAGGTGATGTTATTACTGTGTGTCAGGTTCAGCAGGGTTTTGGGAAAGCTGACCACAGGCTGGGATGAAGCATCTGCAAAATGAAACAAAACAGGAAGGACATTACATTTCTCAATCACAGAGAGCAAGAGCATGAGGGGCTTTAACAGCTTATACAGTACCAGATGTTCTCCCAGTGATCAGGACAGAATCCTCAAAAAGCCAGATGTTCCCTTGATTCAGACCCTGAAGTGATAATGTCACTGATGAAAATACTACAGCAGTGACAAAGAAAAAAGGAGGAAAGAACCCAAATTAGCATTAGTACACTATGTTTTAATTTTCTTCCACTAGATGGCAGTGTGGTATTTTTTTTCTCTCCAATTTTAATACTGTCCCCTCAAACGATACAAGCAAAGAGAAAAGCCTTTTTCTGGAAGAGGCTTACAGCAACAATAGCTCAGGTTTAAAGAGGTTTCAATTCAAAGCTTTAGTTAAAAGGAAAAAATGTAGCATTGAATGTGGAAGAGGAGCAAAAGAAGCACGCACTCCAGATGTGGGTCAGAAAATAATCCCGGACAGATTGCAGCATCCAGGAAAATCTAATTAGGTGTCAAATGCAAGAAAGGTGGAGGAACGTTTGGCCTTGCACAAACAGAGAAAATTCAGAAAGAAGTGCACACGAATCAAAGTGTTTTCCCTGGTTTCTTTTCATGATGGAATAAAAAACCCGCAATTCTATTCTCTCTCTGCGGTGCTGGTGTAAACATGTGACATTCAGCTATAACCGAAGAATAAATGGTTTGAGCTGAGCTGATTTTCAAAATGAGAGCTAGCATGGGAAAAAAAAACCCATCCACACAAAGTTCAAAACACACTGAACAGATGACATACTTGGCATTCTGTCGGTTTTACAAGGCAGCAGTGTGCAAATGTAGCCATCATGGCAGGCCACAACTGTGATAAACATCCCAGTGTGGTAAGGTACGTGAAGCAAGACCCCGCCATCCTCCCCAGAAAAAGTCGTGTTGGTCTTGGTGTAGTTGACGTAGACCTCCACCACTGCCTGGCTCAGGTACTGACGACTCAGCACATCATTCACCTGGACCTTCAGGCTGAAGGTAGAGCCTGAGGAAAGAAAACAGATGACTGCAGGCTCACAAAAAGATGGGAGCACAGTAAAGGCTACAGCTCTGCCAAATGCGACAGTTTACATCTGCAGGTTCATCCAAGTTATGATGAGGTGGTAGAAATATGTAAGAGTGCATCGCTACAGCACCTGAATGAGCACGTTTTTGATATTCTCTCAACAAAATGTAACATTTTGAGCTCGATGAAATTACAAGCTTCGAATACCAAGCTTTAATATTTCAGCAGAACAGAGGTGGCTGCAGTGCTAATTAACCTGGACGAGGCATTATTGACAAAACAACAGGAAAATTAGTTTACGGAATCCCTCGAGGGCGTCAGTCAATTAATCCCAGCGGATTGTAGAGAGGGGGACACAAATGCTAATGTTGAAAGTGGGCAATTAGTCCAGCAAAGCATGCAGTCACGGCAACATTTTTGCCACATCAGCATGCAGAAAGCTACTAGAGTACATATTTTCAATAATGTAATTCTCGTGAGAGTCTCCTAATCATTACATGTTTGAAGCAACAGCCACAGAATCCCATTTAGGCACTTTACCCAATTAGCCACTTTCACACTGAACACCAAGGCCCAATAAAAAGGTTAATGGAGACTTCTGAGGGGCAAAGTGTTGCATAACAATACAAAATGCTCAGTAATCCATCACTGACTAAAGGATGAAGCCGATGCATGTATTTGCATGCATAGTATTTTAGCCTCTTTTAGCTGTTTATTTTTGTTTTAATCCTCGATACGTAGCTGTGCATCGCAGAAAAGACTGAGATGCCAGACGAGGTCATGAGCTCAATAAAGCCCCGCCCACACTGGAGAAGAAAACGATTCATGGCTCCTGGCTGCTTTTGTTTTACACCAAAGTATCTCCGTGTCAATTCTGTCTTCTACAATGACTGTATATAAAATATATATTTAGACGCGGTCCACTGGTTAGTCCTGGTAAAAGTCCTGCTGTCAAGCCTCAAATTGAGCATTTTCACAGTCACTATTGTAGCTTTTGAAGCTATACACAGACGTAAATTGCTTAGTAATCCTTTTTTTTTTTACCCTAATGGGGGCCGTAACTTTCTAAATTAACTTGATGATTGTCCCAGTGAAGTGTGTACTGACGGCACAGCTCAAAGCAGGCCAAGGCACTCTTTGTCTTTTTACCACCTTTTTATCAGCCTCCCCCTACTGGAAAATGGAAAGAATACATGATGAAGGTATTTCTGCACTGACTTTGCATTTGAGACTGGGAAGCTACAGCCGTCTTCTGTACACAGACTTTCTAAAATCTGCAGTGTGGTCATGCACCTAATCATTAATCATTTTGAAAGTAGCTTGACGATTTTTATTGCAGGAAAATGTGGACAATTCAGAAAGTTCAGAGTAACATTTTTATATTTGCAATTTCTTTAGCTACAGTAACTCACTAGCATATAGCTAACATTAACCAAATGGTGCTACAATAAATATCTGGCACACAAAATCCAATGCATTTTGTTAGATTTTATTATTTACATATTGTAGGCTTTAGTGTCTTCCCCTGCAGTGGACATGGTTTCAGAACAGGCTATGATCAGGCTGCACACTGCAGCTCTGCTCGTCACCAAACGGCAGAAAAAGTTTGCTACTACCTATTGAGCTGTTACAGATCCACATATCTGTCATGGTGCCTGGTTTTGAGCCTTATTATCTGTCTTGAACGATCTACGCCTGTGTCTTGTTCCTTGAGTTGTTTCCACTTCCCTGATTATCACTTTGTGTATAAATAGTCCTGCCCTCCCCTTAGTCCCAGTCCTTCTTTGTATTCTTGTTTTGGATTTCATTTTGGACTCTATAGTGGAGTCTGCATCATCCCAAATAAAACAACTTGCTTTGTTTTACTTCTGCATCCTGCATGTGGGTCCTCACTCCTGTGTTTCCTCACAATATGTTCTATAGGAGTTAGAGTGACACGTGTCTGGTACCTCAGCCTTTCAGGTGAATATTAGTTGCATGTGTAAAAAGGCAACTAGGTGCTAATGCTCATATCTTATTTTGCTAAGTAGCAAAAAAAAAAAAAAAAAATATCAATTAAAGCAGCTTTAAATTGGGACTTTTTCTACAGCCAAGTTCAGCAGTCCAAACACAAGCAGTGGATCAATGGAGTAAGAAAATCTGTGGATCCATCTTTCTGTCACGGTAGCTTACAAAGCAGCACATATTTACTGAAGAAAAAGAAATCAAACGGATGATTGCACAGAATAGCTGCAAACATCTGAGCCCAGTGACCCATATCAAATATAGTAAAGCCACTGAAAAAGTAAATGCTGTATGCCAAGAGGCTTATTGTGTACAGATGCAACACTGTGGTAAGAGCTGCGCAGTGCTACATTAGCTTCCTTCACCTTATGCACTGTAATAAATACTGTCAACCTCTGGCGTAACCAGGAAAGTTAGTCTGGGGAGCCGTAAATCTCAACAGCTGGATCATCATCAGTTCTGTAGTTATTTTTCACCACGAGCTCATGAAAATGCCTTCATAACACTTTTTATTAATGGCTAAGTGTTGCTTACTGCCACAGCAGCGATCTAATGCCATAAGCATCTTTCTCTAATGGTGACAAAACCACTCTGACAGCAGCAGCGGATAAAATCGCTGCTGCTTTGATTGCTTATAATCCTGCTTCCAAAGGAGCTGCCAAAGGTTTACTGCAAACTCATGAAGCTTTATGCGACCAGCTTTCCCAGTATTTCACCAAGTGCCAAAGCCAGATAACCACATCAAGCCATATCACTGCCCCGAACAATTCTCTTTGATCAGAGGCAGACAAATGCCCGGAGCTCCTTATTTTCAGCCACAATGAGAAGCAAACATGCCCATTTGGCTGTTTTACCGTCAACCCACCGAGATACTTACACCAGTGCAGATGGACACGAGGAGGCTTGTGTTGGGAGAGGCAGCCTCCGCTTCATGTGTGTTCCGCCTTAGTGGCCAAGCATAACAGAAGGGGGTCACTAAATCTGTAGTGGAGGTGCTTCGTGCCAGATTATTATAATCTCCCCATTTGGTGAACTGCAACCAGGTTTATGAAGTGGGCCGTCTGAGGTCAGCGAGTGCAGATGAGAAAGGGATTCCACGTTGTGTGTGCAATGTAGCTGGAATAGTGTTATCATCCGCCACACAAAAGTAATAAAGAATTCCACAAAGCCTTACTTGATAAATATGTGCAGCTCTGAAGTGAAGTGAAATATTAGAGTGGCACGATAATTACTGAAAACTCTGTCTGTTGCTAAAATTTACATTATCACCTTTTTCTTACATCAGAGATGACAACAACAATCAGAGATCCACAGAAAGGAACACAAACATGTTGACTGGTCAGTTTTCAGACCAGACAGATGGTCCCACAGGGACTTATCTGTTGTGCCCCCCCACACACACACACATTTGTCGGTATGTGTGTTGGAATTAGGCCGTATACTCCACTGATGGGGGGTATAACAAGCATAAGTCAGCAATATCAAACTGAGAGCGGTTTGAGACATTAAAAAAAAAAGATTACAATGGAGGTTGGGGGCTGGGTAGAGAAGTAGGGGCTGACATCCTAAAAATGCCCCCCCATGTTGTCAAATAATTACAATGTTCCCTGAGGCCGAATGACTAAATCGTTAAGTCTGCCGATCTGCTCGTTCTGAAGGGAACAACAATGAAGACGTTAATCTCAGTGTGGGTGAAGAGGCCATCTGTATTTGTGTGTGTGTGTGTGGGGGGGGGGGTTAGCTCAAGTGGAAAGTGGGCATTTGTTCCCCTTGAGAGCTTACTTAGAACTGAAGGGACAGGGAAGCTAGGAGGACGTGGTTTTGTCAGGACTCAGCTGCAGGCCTGCAGTGGGGGCGGTGGAGACGGGGGGATGGCCAGAGACGACAGCATGCTTGGGTACATTTCCAAGTGTTGCAGTCAACAACACAGACCGGGGGGATCATGTGATGGTAATGCACTCCTACATCAGCATGAATAACTCATGAAATCAGCTGATAAGAGCGAGGTCACAAAGCAGAAAGTCTGTCACGAAAAGCTCAAGCGATCTGCGAGCGAGGGAGAAGAACAGATGAGCTTCCGAGAGCAGATTCTCGCTTAAATGTTGTGAATTAAAACAGCTCAGCTGGAGACAAATTGAACAAGTTAAAAAGAAGAATGAGCCTGCTGTAGTGCCAGCAGTTGATTTGCATGGAATTATAATCTAGAGTGAGCTGATATCGAGAGTCGTCTGAGCTGTATTCCAAGCATGTGTTTGACACGCTTTTTGGCCAAATCCCAGAACACTTTAACATGTTAATACTTTGTCGTAATGTTGTAAATAATGTGCACGCAAAATGATCACATTTCTGCCTGTTGGTGTCAATGCGCTAAAAGGAGACAGATGGAGACACCTTACTCATGAGTTGGCAGCAGGAAGATCCAACATCACTTATTGCTCATGAGCAGATCTGCAGATTTGTGAGAAAATCCTCATACAGATGGTCTAAGCCGGCTCAATAAAGATTTCTTAGTCTATAATATGGTACTCGAAGTCTTTTGGGTACGATGGATGGAGCATATAAATATATAAAGAACTGTTAAAAACACAGATTATGTCCTTGGGATGTACTGCAGTTCATTTGCTCCGCAAACATTTAACAGAGGACAGAGTGTAAACTTTAAATCGACGTTACACCGACCTGGCCTGGGCTCCAGCACTTGCCATTGGAGTTGAAAGGGCTCTTGTTTCCTGGGATCCTGGTTTGAAAAGTTCCCATCATCGGCATGCAGAGGGTGTCCCGCAGCACGGCCGCATAAAACCAGCGAGCACAGCAGAGACACGCAAAGCAGCAGGCGCATGACTTTCAAAGAGCCTCGTTTTTACTCACCACAGGTCCAGGTTTCATCAACAAAGTACACGACAACAAAGATGCTCACTCCGCTGCCATCCCAACTAGTTTTCTGTGAGCCACCCTTCGAACAGCGCAGGAAGCTCCGCCCCCCAGGCTCCGTCTATCCATCCGTCTCATTTAATGGGTTTAATTCAGTGTTTTATTCGACTCATTCAACCCGATACATTTTTTTTAGCTTATTTTTGCAAAGCAGTTTTTTTTTGCAAACTGACTTTATTTTTTTCCAAAGTTTTTTTATTTTTTATAATCATTATTTATTTATTTATTTAATGTGAAGCACATTATTAACCCGAGATATTTCTATATATTATAAAACAAATATTTTTATTGAATTAACAATAATAGTGAGACAATCACACACGAGTCTCAGTTTTGTTTCCTGTATTTGTTTTATTTTACTTTTACTCGGACTGTATTAATTCTATCAGCACTGCAAAATGTTGTTTTTTCCTCTTTTATTTATATTTCTTTTTATTCTGACGCGCTTTGCAAACTTTTCTTTTATGCAGCCGTCACGTCATCATTACTAATACTGCTAGCATTATTGCTATTGCTATTACTATATTTTAACCGTATGTAAGAATTTGCAACGAGATGTGAAAACTGAAAACAGGAAGTGGATTAAATGCGTTGATTTGCACTGACAGACGAGCTTCATTAGCTCAGACCAATGTTTAAAAGTGTGTGTGGGGGGGAGGGATGCTAACTAAATGATGTCACAAAAAAAGATTATTCTATTATGTTTTAGAAGCAAATCATTTATTTTAAAAATGAGGACTATGCTGATGTTTGAGAGGTGTAGAGAACCACATCAACACATCACACTTAAGCGATGTACTTGTAACCACCTCAACTTTCCTTCTGTTGCAGCTTTACATTAGAATCAAAGTTAGTCCTCAGCAGCAGGTGTTTTCATCGTGCGCTGGACGGTGTTTTAATTTGATGTACAAACACTTGCATCATGTGATTTTTACCACTAGATGGGGATAATGCAATGTCAGTTAACGAAGTGACACTAACGTTTCAGTTACAAGTTCAAAAGACTGCAGCAGTTTAACCTCTGACCTCTGGCGGTTACTTCTAAATGACGTTGTAGTTGCAGTGTGAGCAGTGCTGATAGCAGCAGCAGTGGTTCAAATCTCAGTTGTAGTTCTCGATGTCTTTATTTAATGGCTATTTATACATTTGTGAAAATTTGCATGTCTATTAAAAGCCTTCATTAAACATTAATTCTGCCTCAGGCCTCTTTTAAAAATGTCTCTTTCTACTTTTACAGCAGTATTTTAATCAGTGATTCAAAATTCGACCATGCTGCACTCCTCATCTGTACTTGTTTCCAAGTACAGAGGCAAAGCTGTGAGCCAAAGGCCACTGTGCGTAAAGGCACTTCAGTCAGGGCTTTTTTCTTTTTTTTTGGTTTGGTTTTTTGTGTGTTTCAAAGTTTGAAATCTGAATTTTGGGGCTGGAAAGGTCAACCTAACAGCACTCAGCACATCAGGCTCCACAGATGTCTAATTAGGTGAAGTGTAGTTGATTTGTTTTCTGCACCTTTTCAAGTTTTGTTATTTTTCTTTACTTTCAGTGTGGACTTCAGCATCCTCACTGAATTGTCCAAATCTTTGTTATGTTCTGAGTTCATGTGCAGCTGGGG
>VVHJ01001316.1:0-15191 GCA_015107715.1 Tylochromis polylepis
GGGCAGTATAAGGTACACCTGTGCACTACTCATGATGTCAGATCAGCATCTTGATGTGGCACACCTGTGAGGTGGGATGGATTATCTTAGCAAAGCAGAAGTGCTCACTATCACACATTTAGACTGATTTGTGAACAATGTTTGAGAGAAATGGTAATATTGTGTATCTGGAATGAATTTTAGATCTTTAAGTCCATCTCATGGAAAATCGGAGCAGAAACAAAGGTGTTGCGTTTATATTTTTGTTGAGTATATATACATACCTTTGCAATATATATATATGTGTGTATATATATATATATATATATTGCAAAGGTATGTTACACAAAAACATTTAAATATCATAGTGCCCCTGGACACAGCTGTCACGAGTAAGCAGGCATACTGTAAAAATATCATTTTCTGTAAACTGGCTTTTAACATCCACATATCAACTATAGCTGAATATATTTTTATGGCTGAGTATATTAACATAACTAAGTATACTACTGTAGGTATATTTCTTTAAACAAGAAACAATAGTTTCAGACTTTACTGTAGCTTTTTTCATTACAAAAATATCCAGGTTCCTCAGGAAGAGCCGTGAGGCAACTATGCTGTATGAACTGGAAGAACAGATGCACACTAAAGTAGTTGTACTCTGGCCAGCTAGAACTGAACTACTACAATTTGTAATTTATTTTGTAGGTAAAATCATGAATGAGCATCTATATATCTACTTAGAAAATGAAAGAAAATAAGACGTCTGTGAATTATGTTTTAAAATTCTCCTACATTCAGCCCAACAAAAGCCACTACACCTATGCTTTGCTACGCTAGCAGGGCAAAGCTACCACAAAAAACCCAAACCAAAACAGAAAACAACAGGTCAAGAGAAATAGTTGGTTTGATGACTAAGCTGTTTCTCCAAATGCAGCTGTGCCTCTCTGGGAAATGGAGTAGGCAGTGAGTCAGTATCCTGCCGCTCAGACCGGCAGTTACTCAGTGGCGCTCACCCTTTTTTATCCAGGCCCGTCATGTTACCCCAGGTGTGTATCGACTCAGGAAACTGGAAGGTGTAGACAACTGTGAGAACCAGCATGGTGTACATCACCACCGACATCCAGAAGTACTTTAGGATCCTTCGCCACCACTCGTAGTGCACCTTCATGACAAGAATTAGAAGAGGACATCTGGATTTAGGTGACTTCTCAGTCTGCCTCTGGCTGTTGCTGGGAGTTAGGAATACATAATGTGCTACGAGTCTGCAATGCACATACCCTATGAACTCACTTAACAAATGACAGCATATTCTGTCTTTGAGAAATTGAATTTGGGAAGTTTATGGCATCATATTCATATCTACACTTTGAATATATACTCCGAATATTATTAACAACAGTAAATATCCTTATTTCACAGGTCGCCTCATTTGGTTTAAGAAGGCTTTGAAAACAATTATAAAGATCATGATTTTATGTATTTGCACATATACACAAGGTAATTCTTTATAATAACCACTGTTTACTATGCTTGGCCCAATATATGTTCCCCCAGTTAAATGTGTACGTATTATGGTTTTATATCTTAAGTGCATTGTCCTTTTATCGGAATGAAAATTGTAAATTCTAAAAGTCCAACTAGGGAGACAAATTAGGAAATTAACAACAGCATAAACTCTATGGATCAATTACATGCCCTAAATTGGAAGTATGTTAAACTGCATCATTTCTATCAAATACAATAATAATAAATTTAATAATAATAATAATAATATGAACTGTAAATTGAAATGTAATCTTTTGTTGTGAATTATGTGTATCATGGTTGATTAATACATGTAAAACATTTTTTAAAGTCATTACTGATTCTCATTCCCAAAATACTGATGTTTTGTCTGCTGAGACCTTGAAGATACCCACAAATTGACCTTTGGCCTCAAAGCCATGATATATCATCACAGATGTTTATTTGGCTGTGGATGTGCGGTCACTAACTGGTCCTAACCCCAAAAAATGTAATAGTTAAAATTTTCATTTTTTGTTTGTAAATGTTAAAATATTCTATATTTATTACATGTAAAGTGAAGTATCAGTATCTTAAATCATTAGAATATTTTAAAAAAAGAATTTACAATAAAGAAATGTCCAGTTTCTGGTTGGTTGGGGCTCCCTTACCATGAATTACTGCATCAGTGTGGTGTAGCATGAAAGTGATTAGCATGTGGTATTGGGAGGTATTACTGTTTGTTCTGGCCTTTTAGGGGCCAGAACTTATAGGTGTAGCCAAGTGGTGGAAAGTTTCCACTTTGGTGGTCTCAGAATCTTGTTTCCGTGGTTTGCAGATGATATGGTCCCGTTGACTTCATCGGGTGGTGTCCTCCACCTCGCATTGTGGCATTTTGCAGCAGACTATAATCGATATTTATCTTCCCATATCGATTATCGACGAAGAAATAAGAATTAGCACCTTCAAGTCCAAGGCCATGGCTCTCGGATGCAAAGTGGTGGAGTGCCCACCTCGGTCATGGATGTGTTGCTGCGAAGTGGACGAGTCTCAGTGTCTTGTTTACAAGTAAGGGAAGAGTGGAGATTGAAAACATGATGAAAAATGTACTTTCATCTGAAAGTAACTAGATGACCAGTCCACTTCTTCCTCTCCTTAATGCTTCTGATGTCTGCACAAGCATCCCTGCTCCTTGAGCACCTTTTCCTGTCACACCTTTATCTTCCAGTCAACTTTCCATTAATGTGCTTCGATACAGCCAGCCTTTTCAGGAATGACTGGTGGCTTACCCTCCTTATGGAGGATGTCGAAGACCCATCATGTGGAAAACTGTCAAGTTAGCTTCCACATGATTTAGGCTGCCTCTACTGAAGACCAAGACATTAACAGATACAGTATTTATACTGTTTGTATAGTAATTTACTCAAACTTGAAATTTCATATTCTAATAATTTAAGATACTGAATTTCTGATTTTCATAAGCCGTAATCATAAAAATTAAAATATTAAAAGGTGTGAAATATTTCACCTTACATGCTATGAATACATACTGTCATAGTTTACCTTTTGAATTAAATTACAAAAATAAAATAATAATTCATTTTTCACAAGATTCCATTTTTTTTAGATGCATTTGTACATTTCAGATAGAAATGTCAACATGTTTATTGTCAGTCACTTGTTGTGTTTTTGGTGTGTACCTGGTATAGTGCCACACAGGAGAGGAACATCATCATGTAGATGATCTTGTACATGACGATACGTCCCTCAAAGGTGACGATGAAGAACATGCTACCGCAGATGTAGATCCAATATTTGACCATCAGAGCCATCACCATGTTGCCAAGGACGTGCATGAGGTCCTGTTCCCCTCCCTCCTCAGACTCCTCTTCCTCTGTAAAAGCAGTTTTGCATTTTTCAGTCTAGTAGACCATATTTGTTTCTGGATTTTAATTTCTAACTGAATTCGGAATTTGTCATGAATAAAGGCATATTTTCTTATTCTTTAAAATTCTTTGGGCCCACCCAAGATCTCCAGTGACATTGCTGATCAGTGTTAAAAGTCACCATCATAAGTTTTCCAACACCATTATGTGCTAATTCCTGTAAGAGATATTTGTTCATATTTTTCATTGTCGTTAACAAAGTTTGTATATTTTCTAACCATTTTAAAAATGTTCACAATATAAGTTTATAGTAACACGATTCATGCCTGTAACCTGTTTATAAACTGTTTATATACTATTGTAAGCGAAACAAAATAATAGCATAGAGCTTACCCTGCTTCTTCTGATCCTCTACATGAACGTCTAAGAGACCAGTGCTGTCTTCCTTTTGTTTTTCTTGTCTTTCTGTAAGTGTCTGTCTCAGCAGCAACCAGAAGGTCAGCATACAAAGGACCTACAAACCATAAATATGTTTTTAAAAAAAATGATGACGAGCAAAGAAAACGAAAAGATGAAACAACAAATCACACAGTTTACTTTAGCTCACACAAGCACAATACTGATGGTCAAAATAACATGAGAGGATACTCTGTATACTGTATGTAGTAAATCAGACTTCAGTTTGTAAACTATAACTGGGTTGTCTAAATTTGTGTGCAGCTAGTCTTTAAATAAACATAAAATTCATTTTGACCCAGGTGTGAAATACAATGCAATGCATCTTCACTCTTTAAATTAATAAACACATACGCTCTGTACTACAACAGAAATATGAGTGATTTAAAAAATACGTTATGGTAATTCCAAGTTTGTGTGTTGCATAAAATCATAAAATCTCCTTCCAGACATAATCAGGTCAAGTTCAGCAGCTGGAAACCTGAACACCTTAGAGTTATTCCAACACATGTCAAAACACTAAAGCCTGACCTTCTTCAGGAGCACATTGCATAACTACACTGTCTTATATTATTAACTGAGTTGTGGAGAGACACAATTTGTTAGCGAAATTGTTTCAGAATCTTAACAAATAAAGTTTATTGCAGCATATGCAGAGTACATCTTAAATCCCTGCACATATTAAACCATATTACGCTGTCAAGATTACAGGCTGTCAAGCTAAATATCAGGTTTAGTGGCCTCATGGATAATTAGTTGTTTGGCTAATGTTAACTCCCAAACCTTAGATGAAAGTGAGTGGAATGGGTTTTTCTTCTCAACAAAGAAGCCTTTGACTTTGTTGTAGTCCATGTCCGGAAAAGTCCAAATGTACTGCAGAACTATCAGCAGGTTGCCGTAGGCCACCATGAAGGGAGATGACAGCATTGCGTAGCGCCTCCGGTCACGGACCATCCACAGCAGGCAGGACCAGATGAGGAAGACAAACGTCAGCCAGCTGACGTATGTGATGCTCCACGCCTGGAGACAAACAAATCGGAGAGAAAAATTTACAACAAATGCTGCAGTCATGAATGACTAACGAAGGCCAAATATGACCACTGCTCGGAAATAGCGCGTTGGTGCAGAAACCACACACACAAACACACAGATATACACAAACACAAAGGGAAGCAGATTTCCAGATGATCATCAAACCGTTTTTCCACTTCAGACAGAATTAATACAACAACGATTTGTTATTTTCTCTTAATTTTATTTTTAAATATAAATCAGTTTCTACTATTCAGACCTGCAAAAACCTCTGATGTCCAAACACAGATGAGATGGAGGCAAATTCATAACTAAAAATGTGCATGTTTGTTGTAATGCAAGTTTTTTAATTATTTGCACAGCTGACTTATTGAAAATGAAATTCATCCCGACTTTAGCTAAGGGTGGAAAAAGGGAATCAGAGGAATCGATAATTTTTAAAGAATTTTGACATGAATATTATTTTCACTTTAATGCTCAAACATTTTCATAAAAAAGCAAAGATCTTTTGTATGCCCTCCCTAAAAGTACAGAGATTTGTACTGGTGTATCAGCATGTGTGAGGTTTAGAGTTAGAAATTGTTAAGTTACCATTATGTATCAATAAAAACAGTAAAAATAAAATAATGAAGTATTGCAACAAATTTATTTCTCAACTAACTGATTAAAATGAATAATGCAAATAAATAAAAAACTGAAAAAACAGTAATGACCTCAACAAAAAGTACGGTAACTATGCAATTTGAGACTGCTGATGTGTATAGAAGACTGTAATTATAATTTTTTTTTTTATATAAAAGCATCATTTAGTCCTTTCAGCACCAAATGTTTGCCAATGAAGGAATGAGAAAAAGGTTTTTAAACAATATTCTTCAAAGAAAGGTAGGAAGACTTTTGAATAATTAATTTTTCGTAGTGAAGAACATAATTCAATGATTTCAGGAATTCAAGATTCTGAAGGAATTTATTTACATAGAGATCAAAGACACAATCCTAAGGTGCTACATCACAAATATTTATCTATAAGCGATGTAACAGAAGTGCCAGTGTAATCTTTAAGCTAAAATTTGCACACCCACAAATGTCACAGTGCAAAATAGAGCCATCCGCTTCTCAGGGCTCAGAGGCTCGGTGCGATGGACCGGCACATAGTGGTAACTTGCAGTGTGGTTAGACAAATCAATATTTCTGGTCTCTTTTAGTGAAATCGAGGCTGTGCACTCCAGACCAAAGGACAGAGTGTTACCAGCAACATTTGGAGCTGCGTCAGTGCCTTTGGGAACGCAAACGTGCACTTCTGTGAAGGCACCATTAACTCTGACAAGTATGCTGATATTTTGGAACAACATATGCTGCCCTGACATGACAACAATTTAATAACACAGTAGTGCTACTTGTATTTTTGTAAAAAATAAATAAACTCATTACTCCAGGAATGTTTAAACTGAGAACAGATGCTCATTTTTGGTTGCATTCTGCCACACATGCAACCATAGACGCTGCCCAGTAAAACCACAGTTTCCTTCTGCTACCCAGCCAGTAGTTCCACTGGAGCAGAAAGAGGTTCAGTGCCTTGCTCAAGGGCATTGATGTTGATCGAGCAGGCAGGAGTGTTTTGCAAATGACATTTTTCCACCAGGTTTGCGGGTTTGAGCATGTTACTCTCTGGTTATAAAGTTTGGATGTCAAATTAATCTGTTCATATAAACAGCAAGTGCATTTTAAGAGAACAAGTAGGAATAACAAAGTAAATAAGATGTATATTTTTAAAATTTCATTCATACTGTTAAGCAAAACGAAGCACTGACTTTCAGCATTACTCACCATCATGGCTATGAGAGCACCGATGTAGCTTTGTTTCATGATGAAGTGGAAGATTTTGACCATCGCACCGACTCCTTTTTTCTTTATTATATTCTCTTCACTCTCAGTCTCCTTCACAGATGACTCCTCCGGGGGCAAACACACTTCATACACACACTCTTCTTTCTTCTCTGTTTGGTCAAACAAACAGCTCATTATAACACTTCTGCTGTGGAACTGTGTGGACTGATTATTGCACTTCTATAAAGTTGGGGGCAACTGTGAGAGTTTAACTTCACAAAGGACAGAAGACAACATATCTTGACTTTCAATTCTTAGTTTGCAAAAAGCTCTAAAAACCTCAGATTTTACACATTAAAGTAACTCAGCAGAAGCCCGAATAAGACTTTCCCTATCTTCCCTTTTCATGTCCCTTGAAGTTTTTTAAGACTTTACAAGTTCCTTAGCACATTAAACAGCCATATCACAGGCTGTTAAGTAGCTCACCTCATAACTATTATATTGACTAAAATAAGTGAAGGACTCCTTTAAAACAATTCAGTAAACTCAAACCAAAATGAAGGCGTGAAGGGTGAAGTAGCAGATGTATTTAACACTTAATATCCAGGATAATATCCAAGATAATGTGAATTAAGTGTTTATGAAGCAGTCTTGCAACTATTGATAATTTAGCTAATTTGCTGCTTTTATGTACTGTTAACTGTGTACATTTCAATTCACTGCAAAACATGTATACTCTATTGTAAATGTTTATGGTAGAAATACAGGCTTATATCTGGTAAAAACTTGAATAAAGGTACTTAATTACTTCCAATCACTTTGTAAAATCACCTTATGACTATGACTACTTATTCCTCACACAGTTAACTCACAAAAATCTAACAAAGTTAATTTAATCAGAAAAAAATATATACTGTTACACTCTATATTTTATTTAGCCTTTGTAACTAAGCAACCTTATTTAAACCCTTGCAAACAAATTTAGATTTCAACCAGTGGTTGAAATCCTTCCTGATTTCTCTTCTTCTGTATCTTTGTCACACTGAAATGTTTCACATCATCAAAAAAATTGAAATATTAGACAACGATAACATAAGTAAACACAAAATGCGGTTTCTAAATAGAGATGTTTATGATTAAGATTAAAATGACAATTTTGAATAGGTTTTACGTGGTAGCAGCACTAGTTTACAGATTCACTGCAGACTAGAAATTTTCATAATAGAATGAATAAACAGCTCACCTGTACCATCACTGGGCTGGTCCATTTTGTACTGAGGGGTTGAGTACAAGTCCCGACAGACTGGTCCATTTTCAGTCACGGCAAAGTCAAAGGAGGTCCCATTTGAAGTGGGCACAGCCTGCAGATCATTGTTAAATAAATAACAAATAAACTTCAGTAGATGCAGAACATTTTTTTGTTATGAGCTCATACAACAGTTTAGCATGCCCCACAAAGGCAAAGAGGAGTAACTAATGTTGTGTGATACTGGACACTGTTTTTTTCCCCCACCAGAATCTTTAGCCATTTAGTTACCACACTTTAGCCTTATTGGGCAGTAGAGGCACAATTTCTGCTTTTCACACTGCATGCTTTTTGATCTAAGTTGATACAACCCCTTTAATAAACCGGGGGTAAAAAAATTTTTTTTAATGAAATGAAATCAAATTAAAACTACTGTGATCGAGGGCTTTTGTATTTTCAATGGACGATTATTCTCATCAAAATAATTGAATAACATCGATAATATACTGGTATCTGTAGAATACCAAAGCATTTGATGTGATATATGTTAAAATCCATTTAGTTTTATTTGTTGAACTTTATTAACTAAATTTTTTGTCAGCTATACATTGTTTAAATAAGCTGTTGCTGCACTAAAGTAGTTATTGAGAGAAAACAGAGCTATGATAAACAAGAAAGTGTGCTGGTGGTGGATAGAATAAAGTATTCTCACATGCACGCTTTCAAAACATTCAATATGAATGTTTAACTTTTAAATATCTCAGTTATCATCAATATCAGTACATTGTGATATCATTAGTTTGATCTCTACTTTACCCATTTGTGGTTTTTGAAATACAACATGGGCTGTAGGCCTCCATTTGATTAAAATTTTTTAAAAAATTTTTAAAAATCCCATCCGACAATC
The DNA here is from genome assembly GCA_015107715.1 of Tylochromis polylepis. Taxonomy (NCBI): domain Eukaryota; kingdom Metazoa; phylum Chordata; class Actinopteri; order Cichliformes; family Cichlidae; genus Tylochromis; species Tylochromis polylepis. The sequence goes on from VVHJ01001316.1 coordinate 8,837, forward strand.
ACAGTTCCGCCTGAAAAAGGTTTCATGAGAAAGATAAACTTCTTAAGAAGAATTAGGCAAAAAATTCCAGGTGCCTACTGTCAGGTTTTAAAGTGGTTTTATGTCCACTGTATATGAGAAGCTATAAACAAAACATCAGTCCTCTATCTGAAAAACTGTGGTTTCTACAGGCCTGTAAAAATAACCAAATGCACATATGTACTAATGTAATAATTTCCCCTCATAATGCTAGCTGTAAGAAAATCTATTTAGAATGAGATTTTTCCACAATCTTTTTCCTGTGCAAAAACAGCGTTCCCTGAAATGACCTTTCTGTGCTCCCGCAAACAATGTTTCTCTTGCTCAAACGTTGCACATAAAGAGGTCATTTTGTACTAACACGTCTTTAAGCTTGAACAGATTTTTTAGACCAATACTGATACTATTTCTTTCAGATATACGGATATCTGAAAGAATATAGTTCATAAAAGATTTGTTATTTATAATTATTAACGTACTCGTTTGTGCTCTGCCTGACTCTGCTTGGATTTGTGATTATCCGTGGCAATCCAAACACACGTTGCCCACAACAAACTAAATAACATCAATACTTGCTCCATGGTTGAACCGTGTTTTTGCCGTCTTTACTTTTTAAAATCTCATTCATCTTCCGTTGTTATAAATGTTGAAAGATTGGAAACCAGTTCATCTTTGTTGATTATATCGCCCGCTGATAAACTGGTCAGGTTCAACTGAACGTTGTCTTCTGAAGCCTTGAAGCCAGTAGCAGGTATTTTTACACAAAGGGCTGAAGATTTTCTTTCACACAGTCTTATACTGGAAGTCAATAAAAGAGATGTTTATTCCATGTCGATATGAACAGGAGGGTAGTTCAAAGCGGCAGCAATAGTACCCTCAATGTAAATTTTAACCAATGGGTGTTTAAGAGAGTCTAAAAATAAGAACCAAACCTTTAAAATTGTAATCATCAGATATAATTCCTGTGATTTTTGTATTGTAAAATCTGTACAGGTACTGCCTCTTCCTACTTTTCCAGCAAAGAAGATAAAGGTAGATCAGGTTAGCAACATATGTATATATAATGTTTACTTAAGCCCTCGATTAACAGAACCAATCAGGATATAAAAATTAAAGGTAACCCCGTTCAATTAGGACGCAGTGTGAAAAGCAATTTGCAGCAATTCCCTTTCTTGCAGCAAGACTAAAAGGGGTGAAAATGCACAGATCTAAGACACATCCAGAGCAGCCCGCACCTCTGTTGTACTGATTCCATCCTGGGTGGAGAGGAGCTAAGAGGAGAAAAAGAGCATACAAGGCAAGGTGTGTTATCGATGAGTTGCTGAAGTCAAAGGCCTCCGTGTTCTTTATAGTGGTTGATAAGCAAGAACAAAGCCAAGCGCTGCTAATCTGTAAATCGAGACCATCACTCATCTGCGTCTGCACACCCTGAAAGCTTTTAAACCTCAGGAGGTGGCCGGTGGAGACAGAGTACCGGCCTTGATGTAGGAACAAGGTCACAATAAGCGTGCATGTGTGAGAGAGGCAAAGTGTCTTTGTCTGAAATCTTTCCAGGGATGAGTGGATTATCATGAAGACGAAGCAAATGGAAGTTTAAGGAAACAATCAACAGCTGCAGCTTGACGTTACAGTTTAATAGAGAGTTGTTTTCCTTGTTATTTGAAACTTTAGTTACTCTGAAATGTTACTGACTTGTTCCATTCTGCTTTATTAAGACTGCCTGTTATTGTTGAATAGTAAAACTGAATCAAAGTGTTTCAAAGTGGACAACATTTGTTATCAGTTCTGACAATGATAAAAAGAAACAAGCTCTTTTTTTCTCGCTTACAAAGTTTAAAAAAAATTATTTTTTTTTTAATGTTTCTGAATCTTTATCCAGCTTGTTTTAAAAGGTTAGTATTGTAGAAAAATAATGATAATAATCAATACTTTGTGTGTGTTGTGTGTGCGTGTGTATTAACCCTGACGTACGTTTTTCTCGTCTGTGCCCTGGCGTGATTCCCACCACAGCAGCCGCTTCCTGTTGGCTGAGATAAATGATTTGCCCAGCTCCTCCTCCTCGCACACATCATCGTCCTTGTCGTCCTGAGAAAACACAGATAGATAGTTTCGTGTTTGATGTAAATCTTTCCACTATTGTGCAAAGGAGATGATACTCTCAAGAGTTATGGTTTCAATCTGCTTCTAACAAACAGTGTTTTACAGTCTGTGAGGGAAGAATTTGAGGAGGACTTGGATGAAATGAGTTACCGTCCGTGACGAGGAGCGTCACCATGAAATAAAAATGCACAAGAAGTTATTTAAAGAGGAGCTGTTAAGCTCATTTCTAGCACTTACCATGAACACTAAAGACAAAAATTAATTGCATTTTTGTAATAAATAAATAAATAATAAAGAAGGTAAGACTATTGTACAGTCTACATTTTTTTGTCTGGACATCTTATAATTACAAGGAAGCAGTACTGTGTGATGTTCATTTATATATTACCTCTGCTCCCTTGTTAGATTTAAATACAGGACATTTCAAAATTAGTTGTATACGTTATTCAGATTAAACTTGGAAAAACTGGATTCAGTTACTTTGCAGAATACAAATTTAAGGAGCTACAAAAAACATGAAGCTACTTTTTGTTATAAAACATTTTAAATTGTTATATTTATGTAACGGCATTCATTCTTGCTGTTGACTTCTTAATTCTGAAAATGTTTAATACATTTCTTTACATTACCTGTCCGTAGGTGCTGTTGTATTGGGTTTTTGGTAAGGAGGTCTAGAAAGTGAGATCCAAGTTTAATAAGACTGCCTGGTAAATTAAGGGATTTAATTGTCTGTGCAGATTCCCAGTCATCCAGGTTAGTCTTAAATGATGAAAAAAAGGCAACTGCACTTTTTTATTTATTTATTTTTCTTTTTAAGGCGTTTTGATCTTATCCAAAAGGATTCATTAGTTCTAAAGCAACTGGAGAGTCTAATATACGCCTAGCCCACTAGGCTAGGAGGGCTGTCCCCTCTGGAGGGGGTCCTGAAGGTCCTTAGCCCACTGCTGATCAGGTGAGTTGTCATGTGAGTTTGTGTTTCTGTGTTTATGGTGTTGGACTTTTGTTTGAGTTTTTTTTATGTAGCAGATATTTACAGGCTGGCTTCTTTATGATTATATTCTCAGCCTTAGTTATTTCTACCTTTGAAATTTACTTTTTGTTTGTAGTTAGGATCATAGATTATATCTAATTCCTTGAGTTTCAGTTCATCCCTGTCATGTTACTCCCTTATTTTGGTAGTCATTTTTCTTTCTTTGTTTCTTCTTACCTTAATTGGTTTCACGTGTGTCTAGTTCTCAATGTGTCTCCAATTTTCTCATTACCTCCTTTGTGTATTTAAGGCTCAGTTGGATCATGTTCTTTGTCTGTTTACTCCATCCTTGTGTGTTTTTGCTTATTGTCCTGTGTACTTTTGGCTTTAGGTGTTTGAATTTTGACACCATTTGCTTTTGACCTTAATAAATGGTTTGCTTTTTTATTTTTTAAGTTTGCGAGTCTCGCATCTGGGTCCTATCCTGCTCCCGGAACAAGTTGTTTTAGCTCCTCTCATTTTAAGACAACTTTCTTCTGATTGGCTGTCTCTGGGAAAACAATGTGGATGGACATTTGGGTGAAACCTTAACATTATAAATATGATAGAAAATAAGGAAAAGCATAATAGGTTTAAAGAGCTTAGGTCAGATTTTATTTCTTCCAAATCAATTCATATTTTATTTAAACATCAGATCCTTTCCAAAAAAATAACAGGTTAAACTGTAACACAGTAGAGCTTATTAACAGATAAACTCACTTGTTACGTGTTTGATTTTCTTTGATAATCATCTAACTTTTCAACAAACATCATAAAAAATTGAATGTATAAAAGCCGTTCATAGATAATGCCAGACGAATTCATCAGAAACAGATTTCTTATGTCTCACTTCTTTGGATCATTACTCTACTTTCAGAATTTGATGAAGTGCTGCTGAATAAACACAGATGATAAACTATACATCAACCTGTAAAGTGAGTTACAATCAGCCTTATTTTACTGGCAAACATGAGGTCCATCATAATCTGGCATCTCCACCATCAAACAAACCTGTCAGCTGCTGATTTAAGCCACAGTCATTTTTTTTTATTATCTAAAGTGTAAGACTGGGTGAAAACACACACACACACACACACACACACACACACACACACACACACACACACACACACACACACACACACACACACACACACACACACACACACAAAAATCGCTCTATGAAGTGATCAATAATGCATACAGCCTCACCAGTTTACAGGCTGGTATTGATCCCTCTATAAAAACACTAATCTATAACTCCATTATAGGACAATGGAGCTGAGCTCGAGCTCTGAGGTTAAGGAAGGCAGGATGAATTCAGGAGGAGGGGGGCGGTTTTCTTGAATATGATTGCACAACATTTCACTGAGGACTTTAGTTTCAACTCAGTGGTGGGAGCTGAGCAAAAATACAGCCAGGGTCAGTTCACCAAAACTGTTAAAATAAAATACGCTGTCAGTGAAGTGTGGATTTTACTTCCATCTCTGTGATCTGTGCATCCACTCAAGTACAGTGGCAGTAAAACTCATAGCGGTAATGCAATCAAAGATTACATTAAAATGAAAAAAAAAATCTGCAATAAATATAAAAAAATATGAAAAGTGACTTTTTTTTTTTTTTTTTTACTAATTTGGGTTGTTAAAAGCACAACGCCATACATGGTTCATATGTTTAATGTGCACTTCCAGATGTCTGTGTCCACCTGAGTCTAATCTTCAGTTTCAAATATAAAATAACAATCTGGCTCTTTACCTATTGAATGCTCTGCTGTTTTCACCACCAAGGTGCTGGGTGCATTTGATACATTTTTTGTTTAAAAGAGCTGCTTGTTGTAGCCAGACGCTATAAACAAAATTGTAAAATATTATTATCAATAACCACCCAAAGCTATAGTACTTATGAAAAAGGGTGTTTTGTCAAATTTACCCTCTGACACTTAAAGTTCAAGGTGAAATTACAGACTCTATAGAAAAGACTTTAACATCGATCTTTTATTCATTCAACATTTTTGGACCAGTGGATTCTGTTATTACGCAAGAGCTACATTTTTCTCTCGTACAGAGCACTGTAACACAGGAACGTAGCGCTGAAACCTGTCCTCCCTGTCAAAATTAGACCAGCAGTGTCTCAGATAACACCTAAGCTGTGTACAGATTCCACCAGTGATCGATTGCCCTGAAATCTTCCATCAGTACGGTTTCTCTGATCACGAGGCCACCTGGTTGCCCATTTAATTCAATCTAGATCTATTTCAGTTCTCTGTCTGGAATTTACTGTGGAGCTGTCATGGAGGCTGTGTGTACTGCATTCAAATTGTCTCTCTGACACCCACTGCCTTTTTGCACCTGCTTTTGATTCAGAATCCATACTTTGCAAAGGAAGAGCTAATTTAATTTGGACAGCATAAATATGCACATGCAGTTTATCCAACAAGGTTTCTTCTCTACAATGTTATTTTTCAGTTAGATATAATTTATTAGGTTTATTTTTCTGTTTAATAGTCACAGATTTTCAAGAGTTGGTGTGAAGTTGTTGTATGAATTGTATGAAATGGATAGACTACATGCTTTGCCGTGATATTGGATTGATTGGATAGAGTGAAATCAGGCAGTGATGGCTAAATGTCATCAGACGGTTTTAAAAAAGTTACTTTTCTATTGAAGTGCTGGCCTCTGTAAACCATTATATTTCTCTTGCTGTGTCTGACATTAACCAGGAAGCCTTTGCTCTAGGGTTATTTACTCAAAATCAGTCAAATCTGAGAAAAATTCATTGCTGAATCCTTCAGAACCAAATCTTTTGTAAATTAACCTAATCCATGCAAAATTATACCTACTTACAATGATAACTGTCAGAGTTGCAGGCTTTCAAACTGGGGTGGTTGGAAATTGGGTGCTTTTTGTTTTGTTTTTTAAGTTTATTCCTCATAACTTTGTAAGTACAGGAGCTAGCCAATGGAAACTGTCAGGGAGCTTGAAAAACACATTTATGCTTTGTTAAAGCAAAAGAAATAAAATTTTCACCGATTTAGAGTGTCACAATCTCAATTAAAAATGTGTCATTTTTTCTTTCAGAAAAATTTCTATAAGCCACTTTTGTCAAAAAGTGAGAAGTCAGAAAATAAGAAATTAAAAACAAATTTTCTTGTAGAACCAAATTTGTGTTCTATTTGTTGAAATGCCCTTGTGAGCTAGTGAGTAAAAATAAAAAAGGAATCCCCCCCCC
>VVHJ01001317.1:7435-19683 GCA_015107715.1 Tylochromis polylepis
TGCAATTGTCCAAAAAAAAAAAAAAAAAAGCAAACGGGCATAGTCTGACAGCAAAGACGCGCACATAAGTAAAATGCCACTTGGCTGAAAAGCTGCCTTTAACAGTGCGGCGACATAAGAATTTATCACAAACAAGAGGAAAAATCATCAATAATAATTTTTTTTTTTTTTTTAAAGTGCACAGAGAGTGGCTTACAGTTCTCATTTCATTGGATAAAAGTTTGCATATAATGACTTCTGTCTTCTTCTTTGCTGGAGCTAAGCTAAAGGGCTAACAATGCCAGCTGTTAAATGCCTCCTGAAGAAAATACTGTACAAGACTGCAGTTCTCTGGATAGCACCTACCAACGCACACCCACGCCAGCATTTAAGAGGTGCAAGCACACATTGCTGGTTAAATACTTTGAAGCTTACCTGTGTAGTGTCTGGCTCTTAAATACCCGATTATGTTAGCACAACTGGACAATTTCATTTTATTATTTCACCACTGGGGGATTCAACTTGAATAGCCACACTTCTGAGTAATTCTGTATTAAAAATATTCAAAACTTGAGCTTAAATAATTATTTTGGCCTCAACTGTTTTATTCAAAAGTGATCCTTGGTCAAAAGAAAAACTTCGAGGAGATCAAGGCCTCTCGGATTACACATGCAGAGTGGTTTCATCATGGAAATCAAAACCTTGAGAGACCAGCTCTGCAGGGAGGTAACATATCACAGGAAAAGCCACAGTCATACATGCTGCGCTGCTAGACCTCTTCCACTGAAGACCATTATAGGAAGATATCAATTAAGAGGCGAAAGTCTATTCAGTGCAGCTGTGAAAAATATTTCATATTGATTAATTGTAGCTTGTCATGCATTAGTATAAATGGTTATTTACATCTTTATCTACACACCCACATGGCACAATAAGACCAGGTGGTCACAGAAAGGTAAGGTCAGAATCGATTAATTAGTAGTCAAGTAAACAGCTTTTACATAAGATTTTATCTTTCTGTTGATTTATTACAAGAAAACCTGTGTAGTAAAAATATATTTACCATAGCATACCATTTAACTACTACTCTCCATTAGAGAAACTTTTTCTTAAAGAACATCTTGCTCTTGTTACCTCCATTTTGGACTGAGATTACATTCATATGCAAAGGTCAGCTCTTAAGGACTTCAGAGAAATGAGAGCAAAAAGTTTTCCTTAGGGTGTACTCTCATTTATAAAAGCTCATTTATAAAATGACTCATCACATAATTTTGTTGTACACATTATTCACACTGGGGGAATACTACATCTGAACTAAGCAGTTGTAACTGATGTCTGCTTACAGAGAATTGGTTGCACACAGATTGGTTTTTGCTTGAATGACAAACAATTTGACTGGTAGCAAATGCAAAAGTTGGTTGGCCACAGCTAATGAGCGGGTTGAGCTTTCAAACAACCAGACATGTTTGGAAGCTATGCATCTAATGGAAAGCTTTATATGCCAAATATTATCAGCGCCGCTCTTGTTATTTACCACAAGATAAGCAGCACAGTGTGGGAGGTGTGAAGCACACCAAGCAATTATCTTTAATTGAAACAGAATCGCACCATTAAATGACTAATTTGCTTTTTACTTTTTTAAACCACACTGGCTTTAAAATAACTGGCTCAATGTGGGGAAGCTAAAGGTTATTTTACAATGTTATTCTGCCACTCTTATATGTCATGTGAAGGCAAAAAAACTATAGTCAACCACTAAATCAATATTTTGACAGCTTCAGATGCTGTCCACAGATTACACGGTCATCAATACATTAACTTACAGAGAAAGTAGAGGATTTTCCTCAGTTTCTTGATGAATGCTCATTCATCCAGGTATTTGGTTTCTAAACACTGCGTCTCCGTGGCTTTTAAACCCTAAAACACGCTGCGCCAAAAATTGGTCCACCCCAAGGATCGGGTCCCCCGACACAAACAGAGCAATATAGTGTACGCTGTTAAGTGCCAGGAGGATTGCCATGATTTATACATCGGGGAAACCAAACAACCTCTGGCGAAGCAGATGGCACAACACAGAAGAGCTACCTCATAAGGCCAGGACTCCGCAGTCTATTTACACCTACAGGCCAGTGGACACTCTTTCAATGATGAGGACGTACACATCCTGGACAGGGAGGAGCGCTGGTTTGAGCGGGGAGTCAAGGAGGCCATTTACGTGAAAAGGGAAAGACCATCTCTGAATCGAGGAGGGGGCCCGAGGGTACATCTTTCACCATTTTACAATGCTGTGATTGTAGCCATGTTGATCGATGGTCATGACAACTTGCATATTAATGATCAAGGAATTGACCTCACAGCCCGTTGTTTATTCAGTGGGCTAGTTTCAGTCATTGTGCAAATGTACTGTTTATAAGGTTGGGGAAACCTGCCGTCAGCTGAGACTGAGGAAGTCACTTGGATGAGTGACGAAACGTCTCTCCCACTGAAAACGCTACATCCAGATGAACAGAATCAACTTTTTGGGAATTTTCCCCAGTGCTTTTCACTGCCTCTACAAGGACATTAGAAAGCTTCATACATGCAATACAGCCTTGATCTTTACGCATTTCCCTACAAAGCTGCAAAAGGTCCTACATAGTCAGATCAGCAATTAAATGATCTTTGACCTGCCAGCTATCTAGTACAAAGTCCATGGTTGTTCAGTCCACTGGTTTAGGTTCCTGGGGTTTGTAACATACAGAGTAAACATGAGTAGCAAAGGATAACAATATTCTGGAATTCAGTTACGTTACCTTTGCACTTCTGCTTGTTACCTGCAAAGGCTTCCAATTACAGGAAGGTGGACTTTTTTTCTTGGTCTGTTTACCTCATGCAAAAGTAACTTAGCCACAGTGTAAATCACTGGCACACCATGACTGGGCACAAATATAAAATACACCACAAGCACTGGAAGAATGAACTGTCATGTAATCATTGCATCGGTTGCTCCAAACGGCAACCAAGTACCTTGTGGGAGTTTCAGTGCCACTGATGCATAAGGTAGTGTGTGAACAGGTGCAACAGAAAGACAGTTAGGAGAGTTAAAAGGTGCTACATAAGCGCTATACAGGTTATACAAGTCATTACATCTGGAGGGAGCTATCTCAAGAACAAAGTAAACATTAACAAACTAAAGGGAACACACGATATACTTAAAACCTGCTTTTGTTCCCTTTTTAAATGTTCTTTTTCACTTTTTTTTCCACAAACGTGTATGACTCATAATCTTCAAATACTGTAAGAAGCACAATTCATCAGTTATGGCTGATTAATTAGGCTTCCATTAGTCAAGCCTAAAATAACCATTGTTCACAGAAACTGTGTTGGTCAACAGTACCTTGACATAATTCTGGTGTCACAGTGACCAATTGTCTTGGTGGAAGCCTACAACGTCTCCAATCAACAGATATTCGGCAATCATAGCGTATATGTGTGCCTCATTACATGAAGAAACTGAGGAATCCATATACGTGCATTTTCAATATCTAGGATAATCAATAGCAAGGCAGTGAATCAGTGGCTCAGAGGAGCATGCATAATATAGTCACATTAAAGGAAAAAAGCTTCAGCCCATTCTAGTCACACAGTTTAATCACAGATGAATCGGCTGATATCTTGTCAGCTGTTCGAGCAAAATGTGTTTTGTGGAAAAGCCGGACATATGCACTTTCAGTGAGTGGTTCTGTAGGCTGACTGGGGCAACAGGGTGATGAGCAATAGACAAAAAGTCCTCCATTTTCATAAAAGCATAATTCAGCAATCATTTTCAAAACTAATTCCTTTGTTTTTGTTGTAAAAAAGATTTATCTATGCCTGCATGCGAATTTATTATGCACCAAGTGACTTCATTTTTTCCACAACTTGGATAACCATTACTGTATTAACTCTAGAGTTCACAATGCCCTTTTTCAGTTAGTGTTTAATTAAGCAGCAGGGTTCCAACCAAGTTTCTGCAACTCTTCGCCGTGAATGCCATGCCAACATTTTGTTTTTTGTTTTAATTAGGTTTGAAATATATAATTTCCCCTTGCTCGACTAGGACCTATTTCATGCTGCTGAAAACAAATCCGGCAATAACTTACAAATGTTTTTATGTCTGGGATGGAGAGAATTTAGGGATTTAGCCTGGATTACACTTGACGCAAAAGAATACGGGGAGTGTTCCCAATGAGTAAACACGGAGATATCTTTTTAACTGCCGATATCGTCGCTACAACACTGAACGGTTATACGTCATATCTGACCTAGTATTATTTGTTGACATTGCCAACAGAAGCGTTTTCACAGTATGCGTAATAAAAGATACGATGAGAAGATCTCCATCTGTATCATTTGGTTATTAATTTGTGCATTTGGTGCATTAAAGCTGTTATAACAGTTGCACTGTGATTTTTCCTCTCTCTAAAAAGTCAGAGTGCAACTTCAGAGCCTGTGCACATAGATACTGAAGATAAGGGGTAACTCTTTGTCCCTCCTTCAAACTCTAAATCCAGCTATAGCAGACTGTAACTCTGACACAGAAACAGGGCATAAATAACATCTAGTACCACAAACATCCTTGTTGTTCACCAGGATGTTGCTTCAACTTGTTACAAGTGTGACTGGTGCTGACAGCATGCATTACAATTCACGACAATGTGTTTGTTTCATTATGTCAACAGCAAACACAGAAGTTCTCCCCTTTTAAGTGGGCCCTGCTTACTAATATGAAGGGCTGCTTGTGAATCAATGCAGCAAACAGATGAGCTTTTCAAACTGTTGGGCCTTACACCGATGTCAAGTTTTATACTCTGAGTATTTATGCATGGCCTTACCAACAACAGACTAAAAATTTAAACAACAACAACAACAACAACAACAACAACAACTAGCCAAAAGCACTGAACCCAAAGCTTGTTAAGCAATTATTAAAACAATCTATAATTCTTTATAACTGCCTGTCTATTTTAAAAATGTTCCTGTTACTGAATCCGCATTATGCTCGACTTTTATTGATGAGGAGATGGTTTGTAGCATACCATGAAATAAGAGAAATGTTATTCAGATCCACATATAATCACTGCTTTCTCAGTCACAATAACTGTAAAAAAAAACATTTGTTGAACTTTTACTCAGTTTTAATCCATGACTCGCTGTGTGTTTTTAGTGCAAAAGTCTTAAGAACTGCACTGTGAGGACAGAGTGAGACCCTAAGCAAGTTGATTTTCATCTCAAAAAACAAAACAAATAAAACATTTCCTTGATAAGGAAAAAATGTTTGCACTCTTTACTATTGTAACTACAGCAAGAAGCTTATCTGCAAAAGGAAGGTCATTCCAAAACAGAGAAAGCAGTTTAAAAATTCTACAAATCACTACTGACTGCAGTCTTTTGCTTTGCGTTTTGAAAGAGGTGCACGGTCAAAAGGCTTTCAGGACTACCAAACGCATCATCGTGAAGTGGGACATGTGTAGCTGATTGAGAAGCGAGCTATTTCTCTCTGATGAAGACATATAGGCCTGCCATTGCAAAGGCAAACGTTCAGCTTATGCTGAACTGCTGCTGACACATGTGAGTTCCTCCTCTGGCTCCTCCCCCTGTGTTTCATCCTTCTACTCCACCTCTTCCACCTCCTCACCTCCTCCTCCCTTCTCTTACATATTGCCTAGTGCTCTGATACAGGATGAGGCTTCAACCTATGCGGGAATTTTTCCTAGTAGCTGCTCACGGCTGAATCTGCATGTCAGGGAGGATGACAGCGCAGCCTGCATCCAAACAGGGTTTTCAGAAGCAGCAAGTAGGAGTCTGTTGGGAGGGAAAAAGTCTGTCTGTGCAGCCCTGAGTACTGAAGAAGCTTTACTTACTTCCATTGCCAGTGGAGTTGCTATAACTTTGCAGAAAGTGTGAGCAACTGAGAAATTTCCTCTGATTTTTCATAAGATTTTCGAGCTCACGAGTTCATCTTCAGTGAAAGAGAAAAATCTTTGAAGACGCCTTCGGTTGATCATCGCTGCTGACAACGAGGAGCTCTTTTCAGTCATTCCCTCTTCTGTGAAAAATGTCTTAACAGCAGCATCGAGGCACCTCAGCAGCTTTGTCACATGGACGTTGACGCCGAACAGCTGTTGCATTTACCATCTATTCTCAGAACGAAGCTGGAATATTGAGGAGCTAGAGCATACTGCACGATGATGCTGACCGGTCTGTTTGCATCAAAGTGCTTCGTACTTAGCAACTGATGAGGATGCGAGACAGTGTGATGACCTACCTGTATTTGGCAAATGTGTTTTTCACCTCGTTGGAGAGAAGAGCGCAGAGGGAGAAAGTCAGCGAGAGAGAACAGGAGAGGGGAAGATAAAGCCAACAAGGGAAAGTGTGAGGCAAACAGTTAAAGGGAAGATCTACAGTGCCAACTCTGCCAAAACTGAAGACGAAGTCAAAGAAAAACAACCTATCAAAGACTTGGCCGCATGCCCATTTAATGCTGGAGCATTGTGTTCGTTCGGAGTGATACAGGGTGAGTATGTATTCTGTTTGAAGTGGCTATTAGGCAGGAAATTAAAGAGCTCACATGAGCAGCTGTCAAGTGACCCTACTTACTGTTTACTAAAGCCATATTAGAAATTCTGACATGATAAAATTTTGATTACTGAATAGCAAATGTGGCCCCAGTTACTATATTAAGGAATTCTGGAACATGTTCTGTGGCTCACAGTTGCAGAGCTGTGCCGTACATTTTGTACTGTGTGGATTTAAAACCATCATGAAAACATTATTTAATTGACCTTAAATACACTTGAATAATTCACAAAGGGTTTGCCGGCGTGTTGTGCATTTCCTTCATGCAGAAGGTACAAGTGAAGTGATTCAGTTTAAAGTATCATTAAAAATCATGGGTTTGATAAGCCAGCATCCTGACGCTTGATCTGGTGTTTTATAGGAGGCATAAAAAGTTTGAGTAAAACAGACTTGGTGCCTTTCAAGATCCTTTAATTTACTTGTTATTTTCTTAATTATTACTTTGCTCTTGAAAAGAAAACAGAGGCTGTATACCAAATGTTTTTGCTTGGCAAAAAAATAAGACCAAAAAAAGCAACAAATGATCACATTTGAGAAGCTAAAATTGTCAAATGTTTTTATTTCTTTGGTTGGAAAGAAAAAAAAAACGTTCTTCTAGTCATAAATAATATTTTCTGGGATTTGTATAACCCAGAAGACTAATAAAAAGCCACATTAAAAAAAAGTAATTCAGAGATTTTTTCCTCTATAGGAAACTGATGGGAATTTTTATTATTTTCTTTAACGAAACGCAGCAAATAGTAATGGAGAAAATAATTGAGACTGAAAAAGCCTTGCAGCTGGAGCTAAAAAATTTTCAGTTAATTATCAAATCTTTTTTTCAAGCAATTATGTCAAACATCCATTAGTAAAAAGCCATCTAAGGACATCAACTGTGACTTTGGAAAATGGAAATGAATTTTTTTTCACCGTCTTTCAACCTTTCAAAATCTGGTGAAAATAAAAAGTCAATGTAATGGCACTCAAACAACGGCACAGGTATTTAAAGACGAAAGTGGGTGGGCTGATCAGTGGGATGATCTCAGTGAAGTGTCTATGATCCACCCGCAGCTTTATTTAACCTCACACCATAACCCCACTGGCGTCATCTTAATGAGCAGTTCCAGGGAAACAAACCAAGAACCTGTAATGCTTTGTTTCCTATTTGTGCCAACCAGACAGTACATAATTGGCCTCATTCCTCTGCTTTGACGCCAGTCTCTTCCAGCGTACATGGCAAATCTAGTATCTATAACAACACCGGAACATACATATTAATGGAATGATTGGGACTATTAATCTCAGTTAGGAAATCATCCTTGTGTGTGTCAATCTGGTTAGCCGAATCACTGAAGCTCTAATGTGATTTCCTTTTGTTTCATTATGATTGAGCTTTGATAGAGGCCCATTAGCAGCCTTGGTAAACTACGGCTGCGGGGGAGCAGGATTGATCCTTGTGTTAATGTGTACAGATAGATGACAGCGTGAGGATGTAAATAACTGGGCAGTAATTTTCCCAGTCATACAGGCGCATGGACTCACATGTACGGAATACGGGAACTGCATCATGGCTGCATTTCTCCTAGCAACAGAATAATCAACCCCCAACAATGCAAGGACCAAACCTGACTCTGTAAAGCTAAAAAAGAAAAGAATTCTGGAGGCTTGAAAGCAACTTAGTAGATTAAAATTCAACCAATACATCTGTTGTTTACCTAAATTCTTTTCTAATTCATGACCACTGACGCCATCAAGGTGATGAAAACCTTTCTGCACAAAAGAAGTTTCAGAATTGAACTGCTCATGAAATATCTCCAGTATCAAAAGCACCAAGGTTTCATCCTTGAAAAGTTACCTCACTCTGGAAGCCGCAGTCATGAAAAGGCTCTGTTGTCTCCTGGCGCATTGGAAGCACTGATTACACCTTCTATAACATCCAGAGTCTTTCAAAACACATGAATGCTAAAAGCACTTGGGATGTTTGGACAAGCAGAAGGGCTACATAATAGCCATTTGTGAGGCCACAAACAACAGAAATCAGCTCGACCTTCAATTCAAATCAAACAGTCTGTTTACATAATTTCCCTGTCGGGCTCCATTTTTCATAATCACACCAAGTAGAGTAGAGGTTTTAATAGAGCTTTTTCAAACACAAAGTCAGGCACTGTATCTCCCAACAGCTCAATTATATATGTTTAAACAGACTGGCAAAGGAAATTCACCGAATGTCCACAGGTCTTTATCAGGGCTGTGTTAAATTTTCCAGCTGGATTTTGGGCATGTGCGTGAATTTGTCCAGCAAGAATATATCCATGTAGAGAGGTGACTCACTGCAGCAGCAAGTGCATCTGGATACATAAAAAGTCAAAATGAAATCTAAACAGCCTGAAGTGATACAAATGGAGACTTTATGAAGAGCAAGAAAAGCTTCTGCGTGTGAAGCAGAATCTCTGACTGTAAAGAAAAGGATGTATGAACTGCAGCATTAATGCTGAGTGATGTAGATACCCTTTGACTAGAAGTAACCTCAAAAATATTTACCTAAGCTTAAATTTTTATTTATTTTTTTATTTTTATCTATTTTAGGCTTCATTTTAAATGGTAATAAAATAATTACAACTGCTCAACTTAAGTTACGGTTGTGAAAAAAAAAAAGTACACCTTCGTTCACTTCTAAGGTTTTACATATCAGGAAATAATAATAAAAATAATAATAATTGTGTTCTTATCAGATAAATACACCAGATGAACAAAAACACAACATATTACACTGTGTTATTATTCCTTTAACAATAACTAAGCCAAAATGTATAAGCAAGGTGTGAAAAACTAAGTACACCCTTACTTCTTCCAAAGGAATTAAGAGGTTAAATAGTATCTAAAATCCCAAGAGCTACATCTCAGTACAATTAGAAAAGGCCAAAAAAGTATAGCTTATTTGGAAGCGCTGCCAGAAGAAAAAGAAAATGGCAGCACAGCGTAGTCTGCATCTGAACAAACCACAAGACTTATAGAACAATGTCCTTTGGACAGGCTGTTGTTGATGTTTGGCCATGGTGCACAGTGCCACATCTGGCAAAAAAACAAACAAAACACAAACTCCTCATAACAACTGAAGCACGGTGGTGGAGGGATGGTGATATGGGCTTGTCTTGCAGCCATAGGACCTGGGCACTTTGCACTGAGTGGACCATGAACCTTTCTCTATTATCAAAGTATTCTATAGCCAAATGTGATTGGATGCGAGCCAGTGTGATTGGCCATCTGTCCAACAGCTAAAGTTTGACCTATATTGGGTCATGCAACAGGATAACTATCCTGAGCAAACCACCAAATCTACATCAGAAAAAGAATCAAGGAGATGCAATGGTCCAGTCAAAATCTGGACACCAACCCGATGTCCCCAGACCTCACTGAACTGCAGCAACCTTATAAAGAAAAATAGGTCAAAAACTCTCCATAATGATGTGACAGACTGATAAAGTAATAGAGAAAATAATTACTTTATCTTAATATTGCTAAAGCTGGTTCTATAAGCTTTGAATTATAGGGTCTACTTATATTTTCACACACTAGTTCTGCACTTCAACTTCTTTTTTTTTGTTAAATACATAATTAAATGGCACAATATATCATGTGTTGTTGTTCATTAAACTTATTAAGGTTCTGTCTGTGAAGGTTCTCAGTCATCCAGGTCATGGTAGTCTAAGGAGCTTGGAAAGAAAAGTGTCTGGACTTCTTTAAGTTTCTTGAAGAGGTTTCACCTCTCATCCAAGAAGCTTCTTCAGTTCTAAGACCAAATGGTGGAGAGTCCCAGATTTAAAGCCTGAAGAAGCTTCTTGGATGAGAGGTGAAACCTCTTCAAGAAACTTAAAGAAGTCCAGACGCTTTTCTTTCCAAGCTCCTTAGATTATTAAGGTTCTATTTAAACCATTTTAGAACCAAGTAATTGTCAGATTAATTTGATTATGCCCTGATAGATAAACCTCGAAAGAGGGTGCACTTTCTTTTTTACATGACTGTATGTTTCATATTAGTTTTTTTTCTGACCACACAAAGGTTTTTCAGAGAGCAAAAAGCTTACTCTAATGTCTAAATATGCTTGTTACTTCACTCAGTTGATCAAGGAATACTTGTTTTAGTTTTTTTTTTAAACAAAAACAAAAACTCTTCTCCTCATTAAGATTCAAGCGCAACTACATAAAGACTTCCCATAAACCGTTTTGAAACATGACATTATGTAACACTGTAGGTTCTGACAGCCGTGCCTCAGTGAGATTTATAATTATCAAATTGGCCTCTAACCTGTCCAACTGTTGAATCATTTTAAGAAGACGCTGACTGCATCTCTCCATCTGGTAGAGATGTCAAGAAAAAGTAGCTGCCAACATTAAAAGGGTAATTTGATCTTTTCCAAGTCATTTCTTTGTCGCAGTAGCGGTGTTAAAGGTGCTGACAAAAGTATTTACACTACTCAGGGCAGGAAGAGGAGCTAATGACAGTGATTTCTTTTTTTCCACGCAGCCTTCCTTCCGCCTACATTCATATCTCGACTGTTTTGCTTGACGAACAACACTCCCTTTCTTCAGTTCAGTAAAGTGGTGATTTATTTTGTGATTTACAGCAGCCCAACCTACAGTGATAAGTTATACATCACATAGTGGCACAACATGTTATAATTTAAGCTTTGTATATCAACACAGACTGCAAATTCAACTAAAGTGCAGATACTCAATAATCATTTGCAGGCAATGACGGCCTAAAGTCTGGAATCCATGAAAACAAAAAAATAGATTTCCTCCGTGATGATATTTTGCGAGGTCTTTACAACTGTTTCTTTGTGGATCTCTCTGTCTTTCATTTTGACTTCATCAGTAAAACGTACATTTCAGTATATTTTAGTTAACTGTTCATCTGCACAAGTGCTATCCCCTTTATTTTACAGGATTTGGCTAAATCTGACCAAAAGTATATGTCAATATACTTTGAAATTCATCTGCATCTTTTGGTGGACCCTCTATCTTCTCTTGCAAAGTCTTCTCTTTTTGTGGATTTCTAAAATAACCCTCTTTTTTTTTTTCTTAGAACATAACAAGCTCTTTATTTTCCAGTTCCTGCTGTTCCCAACATCTGTCTGATGCTTTGGTTTGCTTTGGTTTTTGGAGCTTGGGACTGGCCAGTTTCTTTCAAAAGTTACAAAACTTTCAGATTTAAAAAGTTACACTCTTGAGAAAAAAAGTATAGAGGCAACTCTGAGAGTCAAAGGCGTGAACACACAAAATCTGGATAGTAGAATATTTCAATGAATCATATAAACATAAAATTTGACAGAATGTACATTATGTACTGCAAATTGCCCCATTAGTAATGCCAAAACAGCACGTCTTCCTTTTATCTTAGTAGTAGCTATCACAGCAATGTAAGAGTGTTAATCTAATGAAAATGTCAGCGCAATGGTAGCAGAACACAGCCAAAGCTTTGACTCTGTCATTTAGCTCTTCTCTGAGTCGCTCACAAAACATTAAGAGCAAAGCCCCCACATGTTTAGAATATAGAATAGTACTATGAAACGGTTCTGTTCTACATGGATATATTATGGACAGCAAAGTTTTTACTGTGAGCAGAACAATTTGTGTTTTAATCACTTTATTGCTACAAATAAATTCGTCCATAATGAAAACTGCAGAACAGAA
>VVHJ01001317.1:28084-38124 GCA_015107715.1 Tylochromis polylepis
TAACCTGTCTCTGGTCTAATCTCTCTATAGTTGCGTTAGCTCCATATGCATGGCAGGACTCCACAGTGTAGTCAGAGCTGATCCCCAACACAGAGCAGGAGTCACCACAAGATCCATCAGCTACCACAATCACACGTGGCCAATCATTGTGTGGAATCTGTCGCAGGTAATCCTCAGTGAACTGAAACAAAAAGAGACAATAAATTAGTTAACAGCCAATTTGCAAAGAAGTGAAGATAACAAAGCTTGTAAAGGAGTTCCGGCTATAACTATTAAGCAACCTGTAAAATACAGGCTAGTTTACCTGCAAAACAGTTAAAATGCACTAAAAATATTATGTATGTATGTATGTATTAGACAACAAGGTCTCGTACAGGTTAGCAACTAAAATCCTGCTTCCAAGTAGAGGTGGGATGCTGTGTAAACTTTAAACCTTTCGCATTTAAAAAAATATATATATTAGAAATGAAAAGACAACATATCAAAATGCTGAAACCAAGAATTTCCATTGTTTCTTGAAATATATGCAATCAAAAAAGATGTGTGTAAAAAGAGGATGAAGAAAGGTTGACTGGGGGGGTTCACCAGCTTGTAAAATAATGCACGGGCAGGTAGCTAAACTTTTCTTGTGAATCATTTAAAGATTCAGAGAATCTTCATAAAACTCTGAATGAAAGGGCAAAGCTGGCTATTTTCTTACCCAAAATACTGAGACCTCTACTTTTTAAAATTATGTTTTATATTTACTGCTATTTTCATCTTTGCCTTTTGCTGCATTTGGCACTATTGCAACTGCTCCTTGACCACCTGGCTGACCTGTTCTTCCACTACTTATTAATATAACTGGCAGATGGGTTGTAAATATACCAATATCCTTCAAAGGCTATGTTTCTCTTAGCAGCCGCGCATCTTTTAGAGACATTTATTATCGTCATGTTGTATGCATCATGGCCTCAAAGTTAAACAATATCTCCTACACTAGGAAAAAGGATCAGACCAAGTTGGGGACACAGTGACAGGCTTAAAGGGACAATAAAAGGGTTAAGAGCTCATAGCCTAATAGATCTGTATTTAATCCATTTAGTCTACACTGAATAGGTGATTTAAAAGACAGCTTTTGTATTCTCGGATCTTTGAAGCATTGACAAGCTAGGAGGTAAAAATACCTGTCATCACACCCACTGCCCTCTCTAATAAAAAAGAAATGGTGAACTTGGCAGTGATTCTAAACATAATTAAAGTCAGATGTGTTTGTCAACCTTGTCTTCCATCTTCCAAAGGTTAGTGAGTCACTGAAGAGCAGAGGAAAGATGAGCGGTTCCTAGCCAGAGCCAAAAAAGCAGCATCAGCTATGATATGGTCTGACAGATTAAATAATGCTTTTATTCTGTAAGAAGGGAAACATCAAAGTGTACTAAAAGCACCGTCAAACACTCACATTCATAAAATCTAGGCTTTATTTTCCAGTTATGCCACAAATACTCACTAAACACTTAATCATTGTTTGCCCACTCTGAGCAATGACAGCTTCACTCTGGGCAACCATTCTGAGGTCTTTCTGTTAGTAGGTTAATTGTTTGTCATGAGCTGAAGTCTAGCTGCAGGAGAACAGGAGTTGCTGGTGAGTAAATGCTATGAAAGCTATGAAAAACAAGCTCACAACAGGTATATCATTCGTTATTTCATCATTAAGGCTGTGTCATGCAATCAGGTGCCAGAATACAGAATTATTATGAATTTGGGGTGGGAATGCCTTAAAAAAAACACCATGGAAATCTATAAAAATAGAATGGATTTGAAAAAGGATTACAATGTGAAATCAGTTTTATTTTTGTGCTATAATATGTTTAGGTTGGGATGTGTTTACTGTAATTCTGCCATTTGCTTTAACTGGCCTGAAAGCTGTAGAAACCCGGGTCTCCTCGGGTCTAAGGTCAGCTTACATAACATGTTATTTCCACTGGTGGTTTCACTCTGACATTTTACAGTATTTTGTGAGGACCTAGGAAAATGGTACAGTAGTATCTTTATATTGTGACTAGTGTGAATGATCAGACTGATCTACAGAACATGAAATGTAAGGCTGAAGGCTCACTCTTTGTTGCCAATATAAAAAAATAAAATGTTCCCTGTGTCAGTGTTGAGTTCAGTGTCGTGCTGAGAGATATACAAAAAGAATAATTAGACTCTTAAATGCAAAAAGAAAAAAGAAAAAAGGAATAAGTGAGCTGCAGCATCAGACATGGTTCACTGGGAGCCTGAGATTGAGTCTCCGAGTAGACACAGGGACATACATCTATGTCACCGTCTGATGGCTATCAGACCCCTGCTGGAGTGGAGGCACACACCAGAGTCTTTTGGAGAATCGGGTTTTGACAGTCAGTCATTGCAAAATGAGGTAGCGTGGGAAGTCCGCCTTTCTTCTGGACTGACTCATCGCACATTTTCTCCTCAACTCACTGGCGTCTATGTTGAATGAATTGAACGAACTGAAGTTGTGTATCCTTTTTCAGTGAGCACCGTGAGGATTATTTTGAGAATTAAGCTATCTATAACACAGAAAACACCGAGGAGATTCAAGACATGTTGCATACAGAGACCGTGCGATTATCAACTCATTGACCTAACTTAAAATCGGGGAAGAGGGCATACCTTGGTTCCCAGCTGCACCTTGACGTCCACCCTCTGTTTCTTCTGCTCCAGGATGCTCAGCAGGTACTCCTGAAACACGCCTATTCTGGTGAAGAAATGATCGTTGTGCCAGCAGCCCTCCATGTTATCAAAGTCCACCCCGAGTCCCAGCAAAAACTTCACACTGCGGGGATCCAGGGCGATCTGCTGGGGCCGGGAGAGCAGGGCGGTCCGGTACCTCTCGTCCAGCACGGTCAATTTCAGCACCTTCCCGGAGCTGACAGCAACCAGCGCGGCCGTCAGTCCCACGGGTCCCGAACCCACGACGAGCACGGAGATCTTGGCCCGCCACTGTCTGAAGCCGTCCAGGCTCACTTTTATCACGACATACAGGGCCACTGCCACCAAAGTGCTCAGAGCAGTATCATAGGCGAGTGCGCGATACTTTTCCTCCGCGTCTTCCGCGATGCCACCAACTCCAGCATTTTGTGACTGTAACCCGTCCATACCGCGAGATCAGTTCAGGCTTTTTAACGTGTGGAGCGTTATCCCTCTTTTTTTAATCAACCTGCCGTCCTCTCATCACCTCTAAATATACACGGTAAGATAGAAGCAGGCTTCATGCACGCAGCCTGACCAGCTGCGACTGGCCTCATGTGTCCTCTCCTCGCTCCCTCAGCTGCAAGTTGCCTCCGCTGCTGCATGCTCCACTCTCTCTCTCCTCTCTCTGTCTCGCCTAGAGTACACTTAGGTGTGTGTCCTAAGTGTCAGCAGAAAGCGAGCACAAAGGCAGTATACGCACACACTTATGAAAGCACCAAGACTTCATAAAGACAAGCAGTTCGCCATTCCTCTTTCCTGGATCCCGATGGATGATTGACAGGAAAGCGCGCAGACTGCTTGGTTTAACTCTGTGAGAAATTATTGATTTACCTTTTCTAAAACAAGAAAAGTCGATGTTCTATTTCTCTCTCTCTCATGCACACACACACACATATACACAAGGTCAGTGCCACTGTAAACCGACTGCGCCAAAGCAGGTATGAAACCCACTTTTTTTTAACCGATATTAGTGTTGCATTCTCACAGGCATAACAGTAGAAAGAAAGAAAGAGGTAACAAATCTGACTGATCGATGAGTCCGTCAAATATTGCTTGCAGTTTGGGGAAAAAAGAAAAAGGAGAAGAGATGCTGGAGGCTGCAAATCACATCTGCCTGTAGGAAAGCTTCACATCCCTTCTAATCGCTCATGTATCCAACTGTGCTATGTCGTTAATGCAGTCAAAGGACCATGTATGCTGCCATCTGTATTTAATGTAGTATGCCTTCACGTCTGTCTTTTCTTTCCTTTTCTGATTCATTTCTCTTTCATTTCCTCCGTGAACTAAAGGAGGCAGTCCTCGGAAGATGCTTCACCATGGTGATGGCTCCTCTGAGGACAATTCATATGAAAAAGATGCATTTCTGTGATGCTGCTGCTCTGTGAAAATGGATTTACTGGCAAATTGAAAGTAGCAGTTGAGGATGCAAAAGCAATGTTATTTTTATTGCTGTTTTATAAATCTTATGTTTTCACAATAACAAACAAGAGGTCCGTCCACACGGCTCCCTTCACATTTTTATGAAAAAACAAACAAAAAGGTTAAACACACACATCACCAGAATTCTCCGTCACTTCTGATTTCTCTGCTGTTACCCCAGAATTATTACAATGCATCTCATTCATCATACGTAGCATTTTAACAGATTCTCTGACCTTTAAGCCCCATTGGAGCCCTGCTTATAAACACTTTATAGGTGACAGTGACATCAATTTATGTAAGTGGCTCCAGATGAGACAAAGCCTTTTGCTAGTCTGACAAGGAGGGCTATTTTGCTATATTTGTTTCTGATTATGTAGGAACAGTCTGCATATTTATCAATCCATTTATCGTGCCAAGGATTTGAAAGAGAGAATAAAGGGAAGAAAAAAAAACAAAAGACAGAGAGAGAGAGAGAGAGAGAGAGAAAGCGACATCTTGGCGTGACACGCTATACCTTCACCGGTAATTGGTTTCCGCCTCTACTAAGGTGCCTGGCAACGATCATACAGTCCGGCCAGTTCAGATGAAAAGAGGAATGAAGCTCTAATTACAGTTCAAACTTACAAACTGGCATTACACAGAAGTGGCTTTTCCAGGAAAATGAATGGTCACCCAACATAAAATGTTGAGCTGAAACAATCTTTAACGATGCACTGATGACCACTTTTTTGGAACGAACTCAATGCAAAAAAAACATAGCTCACCAAATCTAAGAATAACCTTTAGCTATTTCTGGCACAATTTAGCGTGAAACAATAAATTAGAAAACAACCAAGCATCAGAGCAACATTATGCTTTAGTTTCCACGTTCTGTAGCTGGAGGTAATCCTTTCACAAATACTAGAAGTTTTAATGTGTTTTCAGTGACTCCTTCATGGGTCCCACAGCAGCCTTTAGCCTGAGCAAAAAGGAACACAGAGAGCAGATTTTCATCAGGTTTTCCCACATCTTACAGCCAGCAAAGGGCTTGCCCATAGATCTGTAGGTCATTAGACAGAAAACAAGTTGCACTCTCACATAATGAATACAAACCCTCATTATTATCTGGGAGTTCAGGCAGCATTAAATCAGCGCCTCCCTTCAGGCTCACTGCCAAGAGAATGGGATAGGGCCAGCTATTAATTTGTAGTCTTCTTTCATATTTGAATGTTTTGGACAAGTTGGAGTGAAATGAAGAGGATGATCAAGAGACAGAGACAATGACTTAACATGAATCGGATGTTTGTGTTTTAATTAGACAAAGAGCTTTTCGCAGAGCGTGTGAAAGAAACAGTTCTTCTGATGTATAATTCATCAGTGTTGGGAAAAGCAAGTTGTAGCTATAAACCTAGCATGTTTCCGTCACTGGCTAAACAATTTAGTAATTATTTCAACAGAGTGAACTGATATATATAAATATAGTTGTTCATTTCAAATATCCTCTGCCTTGCTGCAGAGTTTTCCCCACAGTGTTGGTGTTTCTTGCCCTTACTGCCCACTGTGCCAGCATCCACTTTGGACTTATCAATTTGACATTTGCCTGAGTAAACCCATCTGATCATCGCTGCACAGCGTGGCCTGCTGTTGGTCTAATGTATTTAGCATTCCAGTCCAAACCTGAATAATTAACAATCTGGCTTTATTTGATTTTGAATATTAATTTTAGTTTTCTGATCCTCACCTAACATTAAAATTCCCACTGGTCTGAAACCCTCAGGTATTATAGGACACAATAAAGTTTCTTGTGTTTTTGTTGTTGTTTTTTTTAACACTTAATTAAATACTTTCCTCCTGACCATCATTCACCATTCCAAGGCCTTGGCAAACATCACTGCTGACAGTGATGAACTGGGAAAAAAGCCAAAATATTTAGCCTAACTTCATCCCAAGGACTAAAAGATAAAACCCTCACAGGATGGATCACTTCACATGATGTTATTTCTCGACTTCAAATGCTTCCCCACTGTAACTGCTGAAAGCAGACGGTCCTCTTTCCGCTGAATTAGACGTGGATCCTGAGAGAAAGTTCAGAGGAAAATCCAGCAGTAGTTTACGGTATTTGCACTGCCAACTGTCAACCTGCCCAGCTGGGTCTCCAGTGACGTGGTTGGATTTGACAGCCTGAAACTGTGGTGACGTGGGTTCAGGCAGCTGAGAACGTGCTATCACAACAAGGAGCACATCATATCACCATGGTTACCCTGTTTAATAAGGTCAGAATTATGACGCTGGCTGTTAGCATTTAAAAAAATAAATAAATATGGGAGGGTGTTTAATCAGTGATCATTGTGCAAATCTAGTTTTCAATAAATAATGCTTTGGATTGCAGTTTAGTCATTCACATTAGGCCAATGATTTCTTAAACTGTGTATTTATATCTTACAAGAATATTGCCAGTGAATTCTTAAAAACATGAGCAATAAAGAACATACCAAAGCATGCTATGGTGAGAGTCCTTCATTTGAGATTATCTCACTAATTTAAGAAATCTTTAGCCTATTATGTGAATTCAGCAGTTTAGCCTCAAAAGAGATGAGAAAAAAAAATCTTGACAATCACAGAATCTAATTTAAAAAGGGGAAATTAATACTTTACACGTTATTAAAAAAATAGTTTTGATACATGGTGTTAAAAAAATAAAATGAGAAAAGCTGTTTCAATGACACAGTGAGCCGCTTTTATTGTGTTCTTACAGCAAGTACACAGAAAACAGTCTGCGGTGGTTACAGCAAGCCTCGGGTGTAATAAAACTTACACTGTCACAGCATGAAAATTATTTGTTGATGTTAAGACTTAATTTTAATATAGACTTCTAAAAGCACCCAAATAAATGTATGCTCTCTGCTACAGTGACTTTCTAGGTTTTCCCCAGTATGTTTGCAAGGAAGGACGGGAAGTCTACTGGCACAAAAGAGTCTTGAAAGAGTTTTGAAATACAAAATGTTGTTGTTGTTGTTTTTTTTACTCTTACAAGCTGGCATAATTTTGGCTGTACATAAACAGGCTTACTAAACCCAGTCTTCTTTAATTTAGACATCTTATCCAGAGTAATCCCTTACTAAACAAGATTATGCCACAACCAAAATTCAAAAGGTACAAAAAAAGAAAAAGGAAGAAAAAAAAAAAAGTTCAAACTTTGAACTGTGATACAGCGGATCAGGCAGGCTTAAATAACGAGTTAAAGAGCATTGTACTCCACGCACTTTGATGGATCAGTAGAGAAGTGTTTCTGGCAGATGGTCATTAGCCTCTTTAATCCCTGCAGAGAGAGAGAGAGGGGGGGGGAGCAATCAAGGAAATTAAAGTTTGAGTGAAAAGTGTTTAAAAACAGAGACTTCAGGCTACATCCCACTTTTAGGTCCAGCAGAATTCATCTTTAAGACAAGAATAAGGTTATATCATTATTACTGGGCATGCCAAGGAGCTCATTTCCTAAATTGACTAAAAATGATTTTTTTTTTTCCCTTTTAGACACTCAGTAGCCAAATAAACAATGTAAACCTTAATCACTATGAATATAACCTAGAATATGATGTTTTTATAGTGTTTTGGGGGATGCACAGCTATAATGAAAATGATTACATATTATTAAAATTCAATTTCAATTCAATTTTATCTATACAGCGCAAAATCCCAACAATAGTTGCCTCAAGGCGCTTCATATTGTAAGGTAAAGAGCCTACTTAAGGGTAAGCTTAAGTAGGGTAATTACAATAATGTTACAATAATGTTTTCCTGATGGGGCAGAATTCTAATGCCAATTTGTCAATAACCACCAAATCCTGTAAATATACTGCATAACTGCAAGGAGTGTGTTCAGAACGTCCACGAATACACACCGTCTTAAACGTGGAGTGGTTTATAAGACTGAATACAGTCTTAAAAACTTAAATGCAGGACGCTGTCCTGAAAACAAATCCCAGCCTAATAATGATTAAGAAGTCACCTGAAGGAGAGGAGGAAATTTTGTTTTCCCCAAATGGAAATATGTTTTTTTGGTTTACATAAAAATACCACCGAAATCAAGAGGCTACATATGACTGCGCATAAAACCATACGAACACTTCTAAAGTATCACTGAACAAACAGAAAGGAACCTTTAAAGATTACAAAGTGAAACGTTTTTAAAAGTCTAAGGATGTTTTCCCACCAGAACTATTTAGTTCGAATTCTGATTCGCTTTCTCCCTGGGTGTGGTTCTTTTGTGCAGATGTGAAAATAACGATTGTACTTGGGTACGGAAAAAAATCCAACCTGACCAAATTACAAGGCGTACGGTGCAAGTTTGAGCTAAACACTTTTCCGTAACCAGGTACGCTTTGCATTCTGGGATGTGGCATAGCACCATAGACATGCAGAGTACACAAACTGTAGCAACTAGCTGTAAAGTCAACCGCAGGCCAACTGCTCCAGAATGCAGCACCTTCTTCCTGCACTTTTGTTGGTCATGCCGCAGACACAGCTGACCAATAAGAAGACTGAAGTTTTCTGTGTGAAACAAAATCAAACCGCGTGGGGAAAAAAAATGTAAACTTCATCAACTGAATCAGATCAGACAAAACAAATTATAGATGTGAAAACACTCTGAAGCCTTGGTTATATTTCCACATCTGTGAGGGGGTCAGAGTGATGTAAATTTCCAAAGTGCTGACTCGTCAGTGAAGAATTTGCATTTACATTACACTGCACCAATTACACATGCACCCCAGGTTTGGGGACTTCAAAAAGTAAAACAGGAATAACTACTCAGCCGTGATATCTAAAACTGTCCGTGTCCGTCTCAGCAACAGGTTATCATAAAAACACAAGTGTGTGTATAACTCTGGGTCTAACCTGAATGTATTTTCTCTGCGTCTCGTCATTAAGAACATGGGCCACGTGCTTGGAGAAGATCTTTTCTCGTCCGGTACGGGCGTGGATTCCCACCATAGTCACACCAATTGGCCAGGGGGCATTACCAATGGCCATCTGTAGATATGCATCATTTGCCTGAAAGACATTTTGGAAAGTGCATAACGGATGCAAAAATAACTCAGCAAAAATAACAACAGGGGATACATGATATTATCATACCTTGACATATTCTCTCTCCAACATGAATTTTATGATGTCTGTGATTGACTCTTTGATGTCAGCTTGTAAATTCTGTAAAAGATGATGATGAAAAATAAATCCACACATGGAAGAACCATGCACTATAGCTTGTTTTGCTCTGGCCACAAAAGTTACCTTCTTCCTGAGCTTCCTGAAGAGAGGCTTGAGGTAAGACTCGGTCTGCGAGTGTGTCGCACTGGCCAGCTTGCCCTGAACGCTACGCTTCACGTGGTCTTCTCGGCTGTTCAGATCTTTGGCCCAAACGCCAAGAAGAAACTAGAGTCCAACAAGAAATATTTTCTTTGAGGAAAATGTTTCCAAGAAATGCAGTGGTAACCAACACTAGACAAATATCCATTATTTGAACCATTTGAAAAAGAATAAATAAAAGAAATAAATATAATAAAAATAACTCATAATGAATTCTCCTTTTGATAATGGTGCAAAAGGTTTAACTTTTTTTTAACAATGTAAACGTATAAACAGCAGCAGGTACAGTAGTATGATTTTTTTTTAATTTTTATTATTAATATTTAGCCAAGAGCTCCCTGTAGACTAGTGGTGTCAAACATAAGGCCCAGGGACCACTGGAAGGCTTTGGAAATTGTGGAGGGTATAAATTTATGGAATTTTAACTGTATGTTTGTAAGTTTTACAACTTTTCCTATTGATATAGCCCAGAGATAAGTAATAGATATACAGTTAAATGAGAGAAAAGCTCCTGTTTTTCACCATCTAAAAAAAAAAAAAAA
>VVHJ01001317.1:38144-50191 GCA_015107715.1 Tylochromis polylepis
CACAAATAAAAAAAAAAAAAAAAAAGAAATTCTGTGAATTAATAAAAACATTATCTTTTATAAATACTGGATAATCTGTTACATATGCTCGCAGAACTTTTTCTACATTTATCATGTAGAAAAACTGAGGTGTACTGTTCAAATGGCACTTCTTTTTCTTATATCAAGTCATCTCATAGACTACATATGTAGTTAAACTTCTTTACACTGACAGAAAGGGGTGTTTCACTCGTCTGTCCCACTTAAGATCAAAGTGGGCTCTATGTGGCTCACGATGTGAAATAAGTTTGACATCCTTGCTTTAGATCAAAAGGTCAAGCATGACATTCTTACCCTCAAAAATTTAGCAATAACATCCTGGTCTCCATCATCATCACCTGTTCCAAGAGTTTTTCCAAGAGCCTAGAGGGATAATTCCATTATTAACAGGCAAAAACACCACCCACAAACATAAAATGATGTTAACCCCCCACTGAGCCCAAAAATTGATCTGATGAAAAGAAAAGCTATTAAATAACTGGAGATTCATTCTTCCTCCTTGGACACTGTGCACTGTACCTCAAGTTCTTCTATTGTGGTGTTTTCTTCGTGCACTTTTAGGTCATGCTGTGTGTCCAGTTCCCCCGACTCTGTTCCTCCAACAATCTCATTCAGGTACTGCTGGTCAATCTTGTCCATGGCGGCTTTCAGATCATTCCTCAAACCCTTGGCACAATTAAAGCAGCAAATATTATGAGTGTCAATCAGCACTCTGACACTAAAAGAAATTCAATCTGTCCTTAATACAATCAAGAACATTTATAGTGACATGCAATTTTCCAGAGTAGGAATGAATGTGAATTTCAACTGCATGTTTTGTCCAAAATCCAGTTAACACTCAGTCCTACCTTGTTTACTTCTGGGGCCAGAATCTCAATTTTCCTGAGCCTCTGGAAGGCGTCATAATCGGACTCGCCAAACAATCGGATTGGTTCCCCTCGTTCTCTAAGCCGTCGAATAACCTAAACAAACACAGTGATGCAAATGACATATTTATTCACTTGCCAGTAAGCAAAAGAACAATGTTATGATATTTAAAGGAAAATGAATGAAAGGAAAGTTTTGATGTTTTATACTGACTCACCTCCTGTCGTGAAAGTGTCATTGGGAGCTTCTCTTCTGTGAGCTCCAGTTCCAAGACTGGATTAGTTGAAGTGGATGGCTCATCTTCCTCTTTCTTCTCAATCTTATGGACAATATGGAGGAAATAGAAATACACCAGCATTACTGAAGGAACAGGAAGGCAATTTGGAGGATCTGAATTTAATCTAATCTTTCTTGGCCAAATGACAATTAAAACTACTACAAAAGAAATGAGGGGGGAAAAAAGCATCTGCAATGTCTTCATGAGCTGAGACCTCATGACCAAAGAGACAAAAAGGCATAAAAAAAATAAACGGAACCGCAAACATTCACACCACTCCCTTACCTGCAACTCTTCAAGAAAGAAAAGTAGCACAATAAGTTACCAAAAAAAAGAAAGAATATAACAAATACTACATCAACATGATAACTTTTGATTAGTGGCTCTAACATCTTATGTGCGATTTAGGTTTCTGCGGGAAATCTACATCCTAACTTACGACGCAACCGGAAACCCCTGTTAACCCTAGCCGTTGTGGGCTGTGCTGACCTGATGTGTAGTTACATCAGATTACGTGCAAGGTTACAGCATAGGGTTAAAAAGCGTTTCTGGTTACGTTGTAAGTAACAGCATAGATTTCCCACAGAAGTCCAAATCACCCATCAGGCCTAATCACAGAGAGAAGATACTCTGTATTCTTTGCACAAAGAAAATTCAAAATATACCCAAATCATGCTTTAAAAGGCACATGCATGCCAGCACTCTTAGATTGTGCTTTAAAAAGCACAATCTAAAAGAACAACCAGCAAATGGTGACAAAAAGCCTTCTGAGCAAACAAAAGCTCTTACGCTTTAAATAAAACATAGTACGCTGCACGTGTACAAAGAGAATGGCTTAATGAGCTAGGTTTTTTAAGCTTTACACAAAGTATAACATAAATACAATCTGCCACTGAGCAGCTGTTAAAATGGCACAGCAAACAAGTTGCACACCATAATTTGCTCAAATATTAAAAGCTTCTGTCACGAATTATCTGCAAAAATAAGCAGAGCTTGATAACAAAAATACTTTTCAATTTCAGTACATTATCCCATGCTGAAATCAAAACCATGGCAGTGTCCCACTTTTGCTTTGAAGCTTCCTTTCCGTGTTCCTTTGCTTTCTGACAAGTGGCTGTAATATGTAACTGGCCTGGCATAAGGCAAAGCTGTGATAATGACTGTGGCACATATAAATATTTCATTGGAATGCTAGACATTTAAACGATGGTGTTAATTTGGAAATGACACAATTTAGCATCCACAGAATGCAGGTGAGTTTAAATCAAGCTTTAAAATGCTTTCATGTTATTGACTAAAACTTTTAAATCGCCTTGAAAAATCTAAATTTATCAAGCAGAAGTGAGCTGGTGAATATTTCCATTTGTGTAATGCTGATGTCCAATTATTATACACTAAGTTTACTAAATGAGTCCAAGCATCCTGTACCAAAATATCCAGTGCTCATGTGGTTATTTGTAACAACCAGAACTGCGAGGGAAAATGTGCCCTCCACTGTGTCTTTTCTGCTTTCATCCTAACAGATTTCAGTAAGAACGTCCAGAAAGGATGCCTAGGAAGCATGAGCGTTTAGGACACAATATGTTTTATCCTTTTATCATGCATCCTGTTGGCTACTTTCACTGTGCAATGCCATACCTGGCTCTCAGGAGTCTCTCTCTGAACCTACAGATGCAGGCAGCAGAGGCAAGTTGGGGAAAAACACCACAGTAAACACAAATACAGACACTGTTGTACACCTGAGCATCAACACCTGTCCTTATCTTTTTCGCTGGCAGGAGGTTTACTCATTACTTGTGTGTCACACTAAACAAGACAGACAGTGAATTAAATAAGTCTGAGTGTCTCAGGAAAAACGAGCGAGTGAGAGGCAGAGTGATGTTGACATGAACCTTGTATCCGCATCTTCTGAAGTAGTCTTCTCTTTCCTTCTCTGACAGCTCGGCCCTTTTAAAGAATTTTTTGGAGTCCTGGAAAGAAAAAGAAGCAGGTAAAAGGAATGTATACTATCATATTATATCAATATTATATATGAATTGGTGGTAGTGGTGGTGCTGATTGGCGTGGGTATTGTTGGTAAGTGGTACAGGTAGGACGTTAATGCAGAAGCTATGCAATAGATGGCATGAGTTTGAGATGAATTTGAGCTAGGTCTACCTAATAAACTGCCAGGTGTCCCTAGCTCTCCCTAGCTTACTTATGTTTGCATTAAAAAATTATATGTTAGCATGAGTTTAAACAGTATAAATACCAGAATTTCAGCTTAAATCGTGATAATATAAAGTTAATGTTCTGTTACGTAGCAGCAATTACAAGTCGTAAACTACAGCTCTGTGTTTAGCTTAATCCTAAACTTAGCTTTATATTGTACTGCAGAGGGAGTTCAGTACTTTACAGATGAAGCTATCGATATGGATGAAAAACGGTCGTTCTAGAAATACTTAACTAGCCTGGTTAAACGACGTGTTAGCAACATAGCCAAGCTAACAATAACAAACAACTTTCGGATACTTACGTCAACAAGATTTTTTTCTTCGAGGAGTTTCCGCTTTCTTGCGATCTCAGCTTTAAGTATATCCATCTGAAAGGTTTATTGTAACAAAAAACGGCACATTAAGGTTAGTCTGCGTCTATCCACTATGCTAGAAACACGATTGCCTAAACCGGAAGATAACCAAGAAGCTTTTTAGAATTTTCAAAATAGTCGTTTCAAAATAAAAGCATTACAACATCATGTAACCTGTGTCAAATGAATCTGTTTTTTCAGTGAATTTAAGCAGACACCAAAAGAATAAGGTCAAACAGATAATAAAAAAAAAAAATAGATACTCCTTTATATATATTCTTTTCTGGATATGTATGCACACTAGTTAGTCAAACATTGGGCTAACCCAACAATTAAACCACTGAGTTGGGGTTATCACAACACCATGTTCTGCTGTGAAACCTTGGATCCTGGACTTTTACCTTGATATTTGCAACCCACCAAAACAGACCAGCACTATTTCCAAAACACTACACAGTAACTAATGTTTTGAGAACAATGACAGAGCCCAGTGCATTGGTCCCAGCTTCTAAACCTCTAAACTCACCACTGTGATCCCACTGTGTCAAGCATCAAAATGGACTGAAACAGGTTCAATCCACAGATGCCCCAAGATCCAAAAAACTACTGCCAAACAGGGAAATTTGGAAAATAGGTCAACACTTGGGGGTGGGGTTTTTTTGTTTGCTTGTTTTAAGTATCTGGCAGTTATGCTCTATACTCCAAGAAGGGAGGATGAAAGATCCTGACTTAATCTTTCTGAAATCCTCCAACATCTTTTCTGGATTGGTGATAAAGGAAATCATAGCGAAAGAGACTAAATGGCCTTCATTTGTGATAAGTGACTCAATATTACTTCCTATATTATCTGCTAGTGACTCTAGAATTATACAGTTGTCATGACTGGAGGCGGAAGCATGATTCCTTTAATGCACGACAATAGATTTACAAAGACATCGACCACAGTAAACACCAGCCACCTGGTAAATGAGTTATTTGTTTCTCCTTTCAGTCAAACAACGTTTGGCTTTTGGTTCTTTTTTTCATCCACAGTACCCTGTAAAATAAAGTCCTTTTAATAATCTCTAAAGTTTGTTTTTCTATTTCAATGCTGTTTGTGTTTAATACCGGTTCACAGTTTGGACACCACTAGCAAATGTCTGACTCGACCTTTCAGATGAGAACATACCATCAGGTGGCGCAAAGGGATATGTGACGATTTCTTAATATTAAAGTCATTAATTTATTTACATGACGGAAGCCAAGAAGCAGCATCATGCTGGCAAAGGGAATGGACTGTAGAATACAACTGAACGGGTCACTTTGAGCTTAACACTGCGAATATTTGCGAAGAGATGAGAGAATCTGTAGCGCAAGCAGGGAAGAAATTTAACTGATTAATAAGGCAGACGGACAGTGATTCCGCTGAGTGTATCCTAGTCAGTGATTTCGTCCTCCCAAAGAGCGAATATTTTTCCACTGCACGACTTACTGGATATTCCACCTGAAGATGGAGTTTGGAGAAAGGAAGAGGAGAAGGAAGTCGCAGAGCTTTAAACTGGTCACGGATGGAGGTAAGCTGCTGAATGAATGCAAGACCTTGCAAGACGCGCGTCTGTGTCTGGGTGTTTGTCTGGCGCTGTGCGCCAGCAGAGACGACTCTGTAAACAAAAGCGATAGCCACGACAATGCCCAGTCTGTGCCTCGGTTTTAACCAGCAGCTAACTCTAAGGATTCACATCTTGCATGTGAAAGAAAATAAAAGAAACATCCTGGACATCAGTCTGAACGCGGCTCATTCCGGGTAGATTTTTAAGAATGAATTAAGTAAGCAAATTGAATAAAACGTGAAAATATATTGCGCACTCTGAGCTGAGCTTCAACTGTGCACTTTTTGCTTAAGCTGTAAGGAACACACCACCTCTCTTGACTACACTACTTCATACCACCTACAGGTGGTGGTTTTTGCATGGGATGGGGTGGGGGTGAGGTGGAGGGTTCTGCTTTGGTAGGCATCACAGCTCATTAGCCTGCACAAGCTTCAACCTTACAAGGCAAAAAGGCCGCAATACCACTCTGTAACATCTGTCACAAAGGTTTTGTTGTGTTTCTTTACAGCTGTGCTTCATAACGAAACCATTCGGTGCTTTTTTTCTTTGCAGATTTCGAGCCTTCATATGTGATTAACTCCAGCTCCAAAGATGCCAATGGGGAGCCTAAGGATGGTGCTATGCCTGATGGTATGTGCCATTTAGAGAATGAATTTTGATTATATAATCATACAAGATATCATTAATTACATGAGCACCATTCTCTCTTAATGCAGTTTGGCTGGAGGATGAGGGCATGGAGATCAAAAGGCAAATCACAGGAATGATGAGGCTTCTGAGCGATAAGACTAGCAGAGTATATCAGCGTGTTGGTACGGAGCAGGATAGCTTAACAAAAGAACCCCAGGAAAAGCCTCTGAACTGGGTAAATCAGCCTGCACTTTTATCTCTGGTGTCAGAGGACCACCAGAGCAACAGCTGGAACTCCGCAGAGGACCCAGGGCCTTCACCTTCATCCATATCCATCCCAGTCCCAAACGGCCCAGGCTGTGGCCAGTACAGCACACGCTCCAGAGCCCTCAGGATTCTCAACAGCACAAAGGGTTTAATCAAAGTGAATGAAACTAATGGTAGGATATTGGTGCATGTTTGAAAGGAGAAAACCACTAAACAAACCTTACATTATTTGAAGAATAGTGAATTTCATTAAATATTGAGTGATGAACACCAGAAGTGGCTTACACCATTGTTGTCACATTAAAGCATGTTTGCACCTGTGTGCATATGTTAGAGTGAACGAGCACTAACAAATGCATCCCTCATTTCCCAGCAGATGTAGTTCCTCCTACTGTGCCAGAAACCCCCTGCTGTATGTGTAACTGTAAGGGCACCTTGCAGGCTATTTTGCAGGAACTGCGTGCCATGAGGAGGTTGATGCAGACTCAAAAAGGTCAGTAAATGAACACCAATACATACTCTAAAATAAAGAGAGAAACACAATATAAATGTTTTTCTGCCTTTTAATAGCATCTTTGGAAAGGCAGGAAAGGGCAGCATCACCGTCTCAACCTCGCCTAGGTCCAGTACCCAGTCCTCGCCACAGGCCGCGAAAGAGGAGGCCAATCTATAGGATGACTCCGTTATCTGTATTTAGCACCAGAAGAGCTGGTCTTGCTCCTCTGGATGCATCACTGCTTAAAGGTGCACCTATGGAATCTGTAAAGAGGGGAGAATGTGAGAAACAAGACTCATCTACACCCAACAATCATCCCATCTCCTCTGACGTTCCTGTGCCACCACCTCAGACCAACCCAGTGACGGTCAACAACACACCTCCTCTCCTGAACCAACTGAGGGAATCACAAGCATTAGAGGTAATCTGTACGTTAGTGTGGATGTATGTATGCAGCAACATGTGTCTGTGTGTGCTTACCAAGCCTCATTTGCACGCTTAATTTGATTCAGGTGCACTGCAGTCGCTCTGTCTTTTGAATTTGAACTTGTATGTGTATTTGCATATAAAGACAGTTTGCAGCCTAAACGTTGCTTCTTTAGTGAAGATCCATGCCTTAAAAAAGTGCAAGTACCTTAATGTTTCCTTGTTTTTTTGCCTAATGAGACAAAAACCTTTGTGCAAACATCATTATGGTTTATTTTACAGCACATCTATGATTCGAGCTAATGCTAGAAATGAAGATAACGTCTTCTTGCTTTATCTTACTAAAAACTCATTTATATTTCAACTGGTGATATTTATTTAATGCTTTACAATTAACACTCTGTGTTGCTTGACTCCATCACAGTCTGAGGTGCGTCTTGCAGAGGATTATGACGTGTTTATCTCTAAGGCCCAGCTAGACTCCATTCTGGTCAACTATACGCGCTCAGGCAGCCTGCTGTTCCGGAAACTGGTGCACGTCTATGATTTTTAAAAGCATTTTCTCTGTCGCTCTAATTATTTTATAATCATGTGAAATGTGAACAAAGAATTAAAATGTGCACGTGCTGCTTGGTCAAGAGCTGTGCTGTGTGTTTAGGTGTGTGCCTTCTTCGATGACACCACGCTGGCCAACTCCTTGCCAAATGGCAAAAGGAAGAGAGGGCTAAATGATAACCGTAAGGGCTTGGACCAGAACATTGTGGGTGCCATTAAAGGTAGGGCAGAGAAAGACAAACTAAAGTGTAACTACATTTCTGAGCAAACGTTAATGTAACTATGGATTGTGTCCAGTTTTTACAGAGAAATACTGCACTGAACACAAAATAGAGAAGTTGCCTGGGCCACGAGACTGGGTTCAGATCCTTCAAGATCAGATCAAACTTGCAAGGAGGAGGCTGAAAAGAGGTTCTGCTGCTAAATCATTTTAATATTTTCCTTTGATTAAGGTGCCAGAGGAAGCCCATTCCTCTAATTAATACTTTTAAGCCAGCTTGTTTGCAGGTTAAATAAAAGGCCGTCTGTCAATTTATGTTGTCTTTGGCTCTTCAGATGCTGTAGAGGCAGAAGACATCTCAAATGGACCATCCAAAAGTATTAAACTCATTATTAAGATATTTACATTTATGGGTATCTGCCACACGTGGGCACACACACAGACACATACATTAATTCAGTTGTCTGTTTTGACCATTTTCTGGTAGCTGGTTCCCTTCATGTCAGTCCTCCATCTTACAAAATCTTTCCATCAGCCCCCCTCTGAGCACACAATGGCTTTACTTCTCCCCACGTCATTGTCAGAGCGCACACACACTCAAGCTGGTGTTGCCAGCTCACTCATTGGCTCATCGGTCTTTGTCATGCTGTCACAGTGACTTTTGACATTTTCATGCAGCTTTCCAAAATGTCAGCTAATTATCCTCACACCATGCCGCATATCCACTCTTTCACCTCTATATTTCACCCTCGTTGTCACAATAGTATTTCATTTTGTTGCCATGCTCATTCATTAAGGCATTTTTTTGGTGATAATATATCATTTTGAAAATATTTTCTTCCTTGCTTTAAAGGCTGTGATAACAAACAGGCTGCAAGTGAAGAGAGGACAGCCGCGAACACAACTGGTTGATCCAATGGCTGCCACGATGACCTTACAGTAGAGTCTTGTCTTCATTATTTCTCCGAGTTGATGCATTTTGCCACCATTTGCAGCTGTTAACTGCTATGTGCTATGAATGTAAAGAGTCATAAAAATAGGACCAAACAAGAAGCCCGATGTAGTATTTGTGGTCTGAAAAGCTTTTCATTGGGGCCATGTTAAAACGCTGAGATTTGGAACTTTGTGAAAATAAACACTGAACTATACAGCGGTTAGGTAATGAGATCAGTCACTTACTGTTTACATACAAGACAACGGCCTTAAAAGCTAACTTGTTTTATTTTCATGCAGTTAAAGGAGAGAGCAAACATCTTAAATGAGACTAAGTACTATAACACTTTTGCGTTCATTTATTCAGCAAAAACTACACTTCACGGGAAGCTGTCCATTGTGAATTGTGCCTTTCAAGTAACTTTAGTGGGTTTAATGTGCAGTGCAGCATCCACCTTATATCCAGACATTACATCCAAATGCAAACATCTTGTAAACATGGTCTGATGTATTTCTTTTTTGGGGCAAATTTTAATTCGTTAAAAAAAAAAAAAAAAATCTGCAAATTAACAATAGGTTTGCAGTCTACATTTGGCTAAAAATATAAAAAATATACCGCACACTATAAATGCTTTTTTTTTTCCTTTATTAGATTTTTAGGCTATGCATACCACCACTGTTGGTGTCAATATTGTGATGGCATTATGTATTTTCCTTCCATTTTTGCTAACTGTACATATATTTAAAAAAAAGTTGATCCCACCATTAAATCTACTTTATCCACAGCTGCTGTTCGTGTTATTTTTTTATATTGTGGAAAGTATAATTAACAGAACAAAGCACTCAAATATGTTAAAAGAAAAGTTTCAAATTTAGGCTAATTGTTATCAAAACATGAGCTAAAAATAATAAAATAAAAATCCACATTTATAAATGTTTTCTAATCTTTGTTAGGGTAACTTTGAGCCGGGAAATGCTGTGTTGCTGTAGTTGCACTTGGAGGGAAACAGTAAATTAAAGGTACACTCCATTGTTGAGATTTTGTTGCCAGACTTCACAGCTCATTAAAGGGGATGTTGAAGCCGCCAGTGTGCAGACGGAGGACCCTTTGAGATCTGGTTAGTTTCCTTCTTGTATTATAATTCACACATTTTTTATAAAGGTGAGCGGAGGTTGGATACATTTATTTAAACACAATATGCTTAATTACTCGCGATACTTCGACAGTTTTATTCACCTGGACCAATGTTAGAAGTCAAATATGTGTCACTTTTCGTCAGGCTTTCTCGCAGGGCAGCCGTTTGGAGCCCCGGTGCATGCTGGTGCTTTCCCCGCTCTTCTGTCGGGATCCGCCGCTAACGTGAAGCTGGTAAGGATAAACTGGTCAGAGCAATTAAAGGGGAAATGTTGCAAGAATATACCTCCGCTTTGGTCCTAAAATCACATCTAGAGCAGTTGTAAACACTTCTATTGCACCGCAGCGTTACAAAGTTTGCACGCGTAGCAGGTGCAGCACAGTTTTATTCGCGTTGACTCTGATGTTGCACACATCGCATGGCGAGGGACAGGAAAGGGTTAATTTTTTCCGCCGCCGACATTTTTGTTCGGCGCTCTACGGCAACTTTTTAACTTACATGTGCTACGAGCTGGCACTGCGACTCAGCGCTACGCGTCACGTTTAGGTCGCAGTGTGCGTCTTACCTGTGTTTAGATGTGCGGCAGGTCTCGGAGTGGGCTGCTCAACGGCTCTTTGTTGCACGGAGCTGTTCAGCGGTTCCTGCATGGAGCAGCGTTTGCTAGCAAGAGCTAGCAGCAGCAGCAGCCAAAAACTGCATTTTCAGCAAAACAAACAGACGTAGAGGGTGTAGCTGTCATTATCACCGCACGTGTCTTAAAGCTGAGCTGCCGACAGTGTGTTATGCCACTCACATCACACGGAATAGAAGCTCACATCATTACTTTTATTGTTAGCCTGTGCCCAAGGGTTGAATGAACTTGGATCATTGCTTGTCTTGAACACTACCCCACTATACTAGTAACGGCCCCCTTCAGCAGCTCACGCCGGTTCATGTTAAAAACCAAGATTATAAGTAACAACCAACTTGCACGGCGTTTCAGTTTTATCAATTTTATGGAACTTAATTTTGGAAACACAAAGGTTTATTATGTTTTCAGTGACTGGAGAGTATGGTGGAAAAAGCCTTGTAGGTGATGGCACATTCATTATTGTGCATTTCAATTTTAAAGGTATCCGACACCCCCTTGCCTCCAAAATAGAATAAAATAATGATCAAAACTAGTATTTAACATTTAAAGCGCGACTGTAACATTTAAATGTTAAAAACATTTAATAACAGTTGTGCATTTAAAAAAAATCACCATGCAGTTTTTATTATTTATTTGTAAACTTGTTTCAATCATAAAATACAACACACCTGCAAAAATACCACACTGATCTTTGAGACATGTTTAATAGTGGTAACTTTTAATGCACTTAGGTGTTCTTAATATTTTGTCAACAAAGCTCTGGGACAATGTTAAATATCACTTCATATCACAGAAGATTTCTGTCATTGCCATAAAAGAGATGTCAACCAGCAAACAGTTAATCTACAATTATTTTGGTTGATGGATTCTTTCCAGCGTTGCTCCTACAGATGTTGTACTTGCACTGATTCACTTGAAATGTTGCACAGATGTGATTGCACTGTTGTGTTGTGTGATTTGTGCAACTTAACATTTGCACACCCAGACACTGTCTCTAATCACCAGTTTTATTTATTCTTCATAGCCATTGATGTGGTTCTAGTGGTGCGGACCCAGAGCTTCTTCAGACATGTCTGTGAGGGAGTCTTTTAACCCTGAAAGCTATGAGCTGGACAAGAACTTCAGGCTCACGCGGTTTGCTGAGCTCAAAGGCACAGGCTGCAAGGTTAGCTGTCCACACAAAAATCTGCCTTGGATGTGTTATTTTCTTTGCACAGATTAGTAAGGAAATGATGCATCAAAAATTGTGGTAATTTTCTCTAATCACAGGTCCCCCAAGATGT
Source organism: Tylochromis polylepis (assembly GCA_015107715.1). Classification (NCBI taxonomy): domain Eukaryota; kingdom Metazoa; phylum Chordata; class Actinopteri; order Cichliformes; family Cichlidae; genus Tylochromis; species Tylochromis polylepis. The sequence goes on from VVHJ01001317.1 coordinate 50,060, forward strand.
GTTACAGAAGCTGCTAGAAACCCTGCAAGAGAACCACTATCAAGAGGATGAACAGTTCCTGGGGGCGGTTATGCCTCGATTAGGTAATTCTTAAACTCATATAGCACATTGATAGCAATGCCAGCTCCCCCC
>VVHJ01001319.1:8219-20570 GCA_015107715.1 Tylochromis polylepis
TATGTGGATATGTGTGTGTGTGTGTGTGTGTGTGTGTGTGTGTGTGTGTGTGTGTGTGTGTGTGTGTGTGTGTGTGTGTGTGTGTGTGTGCTGGGCACTTCCTAGATGTGTGAACGTGATGCAGCCAACAAACGGTAAACAGGTTCCTCGTCAGCTGTTGAATTGTGGCTTCTTCTTTTTTATTACTATCATCAAGTGGTCAAAGTGCACAACAGGCAGCATGGAGGTGTACATGACTGTCAGGTGGGATACCTGATGATTAACCTGACACACCAGATGGTTTGTTACACAGAACCATCTGGGAAATTGTCCTTGGAACCAGTATGGGCAAGGGTAGACACACGAATAGTTGCTTTTAATTTTTTGATTGGACAAGCAGTTTTTTCACTGCCTACCATGAGCTAACATCAACCAACTGCACACAAAAGGACATGGAGAGAAAAAGCAAGCTGCAGCAGAGCATATTACTAGATTGTTAAGGCTTATCGTCTTTGCAAACATGTGTAGGTAGGCATTCGTGGGCTCTTGAAAATACCTGATTGGATAAATCAACTAAATCACCTAAATCATCTGCAAATGGAATGGCCAATAGTTCCTTATAGGGTGCTGATGGGCGAAACCAACTCTGGTTCAGCCACAAGCACATAGCTCGAAGCCTTGTCAGACTGATTATCTTATGACTGTGGACCTGAGAAATATGCAGGAATCTGGGTAACCTCATGATGGTAATAATTATGTTTAATGTGTAACGTGTACAAAGATAGGCAGCAATCACTGGACTTAAAATACGAAGCAACTGATGAAGTATGAACTCTAGATCACTCAAAAAAATTACAGACTTAGAATTTAAAACTCCTCTCAAATAGATTAATTTTCATAAAATAAATCAACAATCACCTGCTCACCAAAGACTACTGGTGTGTCAGTGGCCATCGCCTCTGAACACAATGTTTGAAACATTTTAAAGATTTGAATTATTGCAGTATTTCAGTATTGGATCATTTAAATTATATTAAACTTAATGATGTCAAGTTGCAAAGGAGACAAGTGGCAGATTATTCATTTTTGTTAGAGTAAAAGTTAACATGTTTTCATCCACTGCAACGATGCAAGCAGGTAGTTCTCCTGGCAGTGGCTTAGCTTAGGCTGTAGTATACAGAAACTTCAAAGTGTGCATTTGTATAATCAACATCTTAAGCAACTAGTAGTGGGAAATATGAAGAAAATAATCATAACTTCCCCCGAGGATTCCTCTGAAAAACCGTCAACTACAGAGCCAAAGGGCAGCTCTGGAGGGAATTGGCTGCAGTGTCTTTATTGTGATTGCATTTTCTGTGCATTTCAGCTTAGCTGGAACATTTGGACTTAGGTCATAATGTTAAATCATGCACAAATGATTTTTTTATAGCTAGAAATCATTATATACAGTAGTACGCAGTTCATTGCAGTCCATCTATTGATGCACCGGTTCTCCCTTCTTGTACTCTCTGTTGCACGTACTTATACATAGACTAATTCTCTTTGTATCTTCCTAACATTCTTTCATTTCCTTCCTTTTCACTTTCATAAATCCACAGAGGTGTCGTTGTTCACCCTTTTGCTCTACTTTGCAAACACAAACGGCATGTTCTCTCATTGCAGCTGAATCTACACTCCTCTATCTGAGGCTCTTCCATTCCTTTCATCCCTCAGTTCATGCTTTATACCATTGTCACCTGCAGGTCTTTCTTTGTTTCTTTATTCCACTTGTTCTCTCCATTTATTCTCTGTGGTCTTGCTCCTGCCTGTTCCTTTGGGCTCATCCACACACTGCCATGCTGCAACTCACTTCTCAGTCTCTGCTGAAATGTACCGAAAAGAAACAAAAAACCAAAACAATCCAAATTTGTTAGAGATGAAAATCCGTCTTCTAAACGTTCTGTCTTGGAGGAAATGACCTGACCTGCTTACTGTGCTTTTTTCCTCCACTTCTAGTTTCATTGTGTCTGAATTCCACACCAAACACTGGGATGGTTCTTTTCAGGTCCTTTCCAGGATTATTCTGGATAAAATACTTTTTAATCATCATTTATTCACACAAATCATGACAAAGAGGACATAAGGTGCAGATGGGTTGCAAAGCTGGTTGCAGATGTGCAGCAACTTGAACGAGGCTAAAGCCACTTAAATAGTGGTGTGTCATTGTGTGACATGCCTGTGTGATTTGCAAATGGGATGGGCGGAAGAGTAGCTGACATGAGCTGGCACTGAGACCAGCTGATCTGCTGGGATTGCTGGCTGAGCTAGACGTGATGGGTTGCCCGAATTAACACTAATCTGCTGAGTTTAGATATATTTTGTTACTTGAATAAAAGGACGTCAGATGCAACACTAGCCCGATAAATTTAAAGGAAACAAGGCACCCGGTGTCTTCTCATTGGTCCATAGACAGAGAAGATTTGATGGTTTTTGCTTAATGAGATTTTTCTGGTTTAATTCTGTTGCTCCATTATGAATGCAAGAATAAAAGCCACTATCCTCTTCGGGCTTCAGCCCCATGTTGTATTTGGAATAAGAATTAATCCACGAGATCCTCGTTTTGATATGGACGGCACCTTTGATGATAAAGTGTAATCACTGGAGTTTTCGCACTGCACTCTGACAAATGTGAGTCTTTTAACTTTTATGTGCTGTCCTATTTAATCCAAAATGTCAGCAGAATTTTGCTGTTAGGGATGCAAGCGGTATTAAGAAAATGAGCAGCTTCTGCCTGCCTGAATCCTTCCTTTGTTTACAGACTTGCAGGATGTCTGAACAGAAGCATTAAATTCAAGGATGAGTAGGTGTACTGTGTCATTTATTTACATTGTTTACTGGAGAATAAGTGTTTCACGACGCCTACATAAATCAGCCGTCCCACTTGAGATAACGCATAAATGCATACTTGATATATAACAAAGAAAAATAAGTGACTGTTTGAAATTCATGTTATGGTGAGAGAAGAAGTATGACAGCAGGTCAACTGCAGTTCTTAATTCAAACGCGCTCTTCTCTCTGTTCCCTCTTCAGGGTCTCTTCTCCTCATCAGGTGAAGCACTGTGAACTGCCGACCCCCTCACCACCCTCCCTCCTCTCCTCCTCCCCTCTTTCCCTAGAGGCACCACCCACTACCCTTAAATCCCCAAACCCCACCTGCCAAACTCCCTCCGACAGCTGCAACTGGCCCCCCTTTTACCCCATGGTGGCCCCAAGGCCCGCCCTCTCACTGCTATTGGCTGTCCTGGCCTGTACGGGGCCCGCACGCCCCTCGCCCCCCCTGCTTCTCCGGCCCCGGGAGAGAGAGAGGGACTCAGGTGGTGTCAACATCGCCGTGGTCCACTCGGGCTCCTCCCTGCTCCCGGAGACGGCGGTGGTGGGAGGCGCGGGGGTCGGTGAGCCGGGGCCCGGTCTGGGAAACGGTCCGGGAGGAGGGGGAGGAGGGGGAGGAAGGGGAGTAACAGAGACAGCTTCCTTAGCTGAAGTGGCCGAGATGGCTTCGTTTTCCTCCTCGTCACACCTGTCACTGGCTGCACTCGTGGGGGAGACTGTGATGACGCCCTCCGGTCAGGCCAACGTCATCTACCTGGCTGTGAATGAGAGCAGCCCCGGGACCCTGCTGCTGCAGCTGTGTGAGCTGCTGGCCACAACACCACTTCAGGTAGACAAACAAGTACACAAACCTACTTTTATGATCCGAAAGACTATAAGAGAGAGACTGTTTTATAGTGCTCAGGATCTTTCAGCAAATTGTTAACATCCCCAAAACTGGAACAAAATGATCATGAACAGTGATTAAATAAAATAAGTTCCCTTCAGGTCAGAATGTGATAATGGCTGTATGTCCAAATCCAATGTGGTTATTCTTAAACATTTTATAAATGATAATGTCCCCTAGTAGTGCTATAAATCATTTTTCGGGACACATTTTGTTTAATTCACGAGCGAGAGAGAGATACAGACTGTCCAAGATACACAGCAAAGCGCTAACAAATGCAATAACAGTTCCAATTTAGAAAAACTGATGTAAACAGTACTGGTCTTCAAGATGTTCAAGAAAATAAATCGACTTTGAAAATATTTTTATAAAGATAGGAAAGATGATGAATATATGCAATGTGTTTGGTTCAGGCTGAATGTAATCTGAGTAGCCATAATCAGTTTTGGAATGGTTCTTCAGTAGTATGATAATGATGTACAAAGGATTCTGTATCAGTGCAGCTTTTGTAATTATAACTATTAGATTTAATGAGGATTCATTTAATTGAAATTACCAGTTGGTCACAGTGATGCACACTGACAAAAGGTGTTACAGAGGAAGAATAAAAAGAGAACTACAAATCCTGCATAATTACTCACATCTGCACAGTTGGCCAGTCTCAGCATGAAGCGCCCTGATTGTCAGATGGACTTTGTTGGAAAGCATACGTCAATGAATGCTTTTTCATGCATGGGACCATGTATGTGATAATTCAGATACTCTTACTGTGACGTGTCACAGAGGTTTCTAGTAGAGAAATGCATTAACTGTTTTAGGTCATTAGGGCAGTGTCATTGTTTGGCGTTTTGTGCTTTCGGTTGTGTTTTATTTTATTCATCCATGTTCACTGTTCATCTATTCACTCATTCATTCATAGTATGAGTCTTGTGGATGGGAGCAGATCTGAATTTGCAACTTGAGAGCTGCTTGTGACCATACAGAGAGGTAATAAACGTGCTGCATACTATATTGTTGATTTATTTACTCAGCCATTTATTAATCCATCCATTCATCGATAGAAAAATACATTATGCATGTATCCAATCTGTGTCTGGCTGTCTTTCTCTCTGTCTGTTTTCATGTTAGAAGAGTGAAGGGTCTTGTTATGAATGTCTTCGCTCAAGTATGATATTAACTATTAAGTAACACTTGCCACCTTATCTCTAGGTCCTGTTTATAAGCTATTTGCATATCAAATGCTTCCCTTTGAGAATTGATGTGTCATCTACACTTAACTTCAATTCACTTCCCTGAATCGCTACAAGAAAACAAGCATTAAGTCATCAAACCAACCTCAAATCACAATAGCTCCACCTCATATTATTATGTAAAGCAATAGCCTAACCAGAAGTTCATGCATTTTTCATGATTTTATTTATAATGCGACAGGGATTTCTAAAAAAAAAAAATAGTCACACAAAACACCGTTAGCAACACATATTAAAAAAAAAAATCATATATCGAGAGAGAGTGAGAGAGAGAGATTTTGCAGAAATAGTTCAGCATGCATGCAACAGCCACACCTAGCAAACCCTTCAGGAGCTGAGGTGGCCCATAAACCAGGAGCTTATCTGTTGTTTCTGTGGTGTGAAGCAGCTTAAGCAGCACAGGTACAACACACCCTATTGTCCTGACAGGATGCCAGTCCACTGCAGGGATTTAACTGTGATTGCATCTCTGAACACTGATTGCCAAGCAGAGAAGCAAAGCCCGACATCTGATAGATGTTTCATGACTTCATTAAACTTCGAAAAGTCTGTGGAGAGATTCAGTTTCTTAGCAGGATAAGAAAATACAGTCTTCATTAGAATGAAGTGTTATCAGGAATTTTGTGAACAGCATGTGAATGTACTTATTGTTCTATTAACTTTTGCTCACTTGGTTAGTCTTTAAATCATTCTCAGGGTTCGGAGCGCCCCCATTTAAAAAAAAAGAAAGAAAAAAAAGCTCCAGCTTTGATGAATAAAATTCTGTGGAGATGATTATGAAATTGCTTCTCAATGAGGCTGATGTAATGTCTTCTGTCTGATGTGCTATGTTTCATTGTGCAACCTTTGTTTTACTTCCAGGGTTTAGTGTTTGAGGAAGAGAGACCGCCACCGCCGAACCGCGCCCCTCTGGCCCCGATGCTGGAGTTCGTCTCTGCCCAGACAGGGGTTCCCGTTGTTGCTGTTGGGGGAGGAGCCAGTCTGGGAAGAGAGCCACAGGTAAAAATGGATTACCTATCATTGCATCACCAACACAGTTAATTTCATTTGAACTAAACCGAGAACTGTCTGTGGCTTGGAAGATGAAACACTTTAAGAAATAAGCCAAGTGATAATTGCCTCCTGACCTCCTCAGACCATTTTAAGGGGACCAGGAGATAGTTTTGGTATTTTATATTTAATATTTAGTAAAACCAAAATAAGAACCAATGAACATTTTTAGTGATCTCCATGAAAAGAAGTTCAAATTGTGCCTTTCACACCTGGTAGTATCGTGCAAGCTGTATTTGGAAACCATGTCATGTTTACAGTTTTCTCTAATGCTCATTTCCACTTCCATCAGCCATTTTTATTCCTGTCTATTTAAGGGCTCCCCTCCCTGAGTTTCATCTGATTTGCTTCCCCTTTGTCTGCCTTCACTTTCACCTCTTGCTGTAGTATAGAGGGGTGTTTTTATTACTAAGAGAAAATTTACACAGTGATGTACACACTGGAGTTTGGTCACCAGTGAAATAAATTGCTGGTAAGACGTGTCCTTTTTTCTAGGCAGCCTTTTGGCTGTTGTCGACCCTCTCATGCTTCCACTGTTTTGTGCTTTTGTATTCTCAGTTAATATTTGAGTTTTGCTTTCTGTTTGCTGCTGTTCTACAGTTGGAAGTTTTGCTTTTGTGGAGCCATTGGATCCCTGTTTTGATTCTGTTATGATTCTGGCATATTGTGAGTCTTAGTTCAAGGGATTTTGAATCTTTCAAGCTTGATGTTGCCATATGTGTCAGGGGCTGGGTCTTTGACCCAGTATTTTGAGTTTATTTTGTATTTTTGATTTCTTAGGTTATATTGAAGTATGTTAAGTTCTTGTGGTGTTATTCTTAGTTAGGGTTTAGTTGAAGTTCATTCTAGTTGTGTTTTCACCTATGTCTCCATGTTTGTGAGTCTTTTCCCGTCTTCTGTGTTAGTCTGTCATGTGTTTTTTGTCTGCGTGTTTCATGTTGTCAAGCTTGTGTTATCATGTCTACGTCTCTCCATGTTTCCTGTTTTATTTTGAAAGTCTTGTGTTTCCATGTTCAGTGTGTTTTGTTTTACTTCCCCTGTGGTGTCATTATGTTCATTTGTGTCAGCTGTGTCTCCCCAGTGTTTCCACTTCCCTCATTACCCTCCTGCGTGTTTAAGTTCTCTGTCTTACACTGTTCCGTGTTGGGCTATCTGTTTGTCTTGCTCCATGTCGCAGATTTAATTCTTGTTTTTGGCTCAGGCTTATGCTTTCACGTCATTGATTCACATGCACCTGTCCAGATTTATGTTCATGTGTTTCTGTCACAGTTTTCATAGTTAACCATAGTTTATCCAGTATAGGTTTTAGTTTACTTTTTAATCTCGTTTTGCCTTGTTTTCTGTTTATTCTATCAACCACAATAAATACTCGCTTTTTGTTACACTTTGGTTTTTTCCCCGTATCTGCCTTTGGGTCCGCTCTGCAAACACACCAGCTACGCAGCCGTAACAATATGGTTATTTTATCGAGAAGTTTCCAGTGTCATGGTTAATGTTTTGTAGTAGTTTTAGGCCTCTCTGTCTCATCTGTCTGTTAGTGCCTGGTCTCCCCCTTTGCCTTTGTCTGCGTTTCCTGTTTGTTTAACGCTTTGGCCTCTGTTATCCTGGCCTATGTTAAAGGAAACCTTATCCAGTGTTGCTCTGTACTTTAGTTTAGCTTTCCTTTCTAACAAAAAAAGAAAAGGGGGGAGAAGAAAGCATTTTTGTGTGTAGGGGTTTTGTGCTCAGAGCAGTTCTGTGACCATAAAAGAAACTCCTGGAAATACCCTCCAGTTAGAGTCAGTGTCATCCAAAGCAGACAAAATAATTGTTCAGGGTAGTTTGAGGGGTGGATTCATCGTACAGAAATGACGTTTAAATTAAATTAAATATTTGGCTATGTGGAGTGAAGGATTTTGTGTGGACAGTCTGTATCCCATGCATACTGACACCCACATTTCTCTATATAACAAAACCTTGTGAGGATGACAAGCCGAAAAAACAAAAAAACCCCAAAACATTGGTAGGCTAATGGCAACATATTAGACTGGAGTGAAGTGATGGCATCCACAAACGATATGTAATTTTTAACTCACGGAAATGTTTAAAGGTTATAACCTATACATTTCCATTTAGTATTTTGTTTTGTTTTTCTTTTCTTTTTCTTTATGCTCTTATGACAAAAGGCAGTAATAATAATTAGTAGTAGAAGTAATTTTAAAGGCTCAGAGGGACTTCTAGTCTTTTTTGTTAAGTACAAACAAATTCAGGTATGAAAATATTGGTAAATCACGTATTTGTACTTAAAACATGATTTGTGTGTAGTAAATGAAGGCCGTAGAAACCATCCTGCTTGCTTGTTTTCTGTAGTTACTTTTTAAAAATATCTACCCAGTCCCTTGGTATAAGTGAAAGGTTGTAACTAAAGCTAGCTAAAAAGTTGCTTCAGTCTGACATGGATCAAGTGGACAACCTCAAAAGCTCCATTTTTACTGGGACAAATTTTCTGTTGGAGTCCTTTTGTTGGAGCTTAATAGTGAAATGTAGGCTACAGAAAAGCAAATGCTTTAAAATTCACTTGTGGAAAACATTAACCTATCCTTTAATGTAAAGCATATTTATGGATCAGTACTGGCTAAAGCCACTTGCCATTATTTGATACACTGTCTTTTAATTAGATTATGTATGATCACTTAATTACTGGCACATTTGTTCATTTTTGCTTTTGCTTCCTATTAAGTGGGTGAAGAATCATGCCTTCTGCGATCTGACTCTGGATAAGAATTGTTTCCTAATGGGCTTTTTCTTCATGAAAATTACATTATTGACTTGGCAGATTAGTTTTTAAACATTTACTTTGATAAATAATTAAAAATGTCGTTTCAAGCAAGAAAATTAATGTTTTGCCCTCAAAGCTGAATTTTCATCAAATATCATTTTTTAATTTCATTTCTTTTTTCTTTTTTTTTTGCCACCTGAAGAATTTCACTCCACTTCATGTCTCAAGGAGCTGGGAAATATCAGGTCCATTAGCTCCTAAAACCTCCACTAAGTTCGCACTGCCAGTCCGACTTTGTGTCTGCTGTTTGGTGCTGGGCAGGTGGTGTATAATAGGTTTATTGGAAGTCTTTTGATGGCTGCCTGCTGTGGTGGAAAATGAGTTTAATAAAAGCAGCAAGACTAAACCAGAAATTTGTGAATTGTAAAACCAAAACGAAGGAGCTAAAAAGCCTAATGAGCGGTACTGCGGCGTTGTGATCACTCTCTGCGGGTTTGCCACTGTGAGGGATGGCAAATATTGTGATTTGATTGATCGTTAATATAAGAACATAAATTAGAGCAGCATGGCCCCTTTTATGTAGATGAGCCGGAGATGAAATTCAAGAAGTTATTAAAAGTATACAGTTTCTCCTCACTTCTTTACACCACCTTGGTGTAAAGATGCATACTGTAGAAGTACGGCTGGCACAGACTTGAAGCAATGCTCATAACTCTTCCTGGAAAATCTTTAGAGTTGACAAATTATCTAGGCGTGTGAGTGATATAGATGTAACTCTCTCTATCTGAAAAAGTCGGGTGTATGTCATACTTCCGGTAGCGGGAAATAGAGCTGGTGAGAAATATGTAACTTCTATCACACTGGAGTCTCTCGTAGGAGGCAGTTATTTTCTAAATACTTAAAAAAAGTCAGAAAACTGCTCCTCTGATCTCATTGGTAAGCACGATGAAGAGAAAGTACGTGTCTGTTAGGGCTGCAATAACAATGCAATCCGCGATCGTACAGCTGAGAAGTGCTGGATTAGTAATTGCAGCGACTGCGTGTTTTTCTCATTTATTTATTTATATTTTTCAGCACTGATGTGTCGATCACCATTTTAGTGGCGAAATTCGTGAAGCTGTTAGTCGCCATGACTGTGTCGTCGTCTTTAAAATGATTCTCGCTTTGTTCATTGTTGTAGACCAGTTGTTTGGTGTTTGCTCTCCAGCTAGTTAATCTGTGTGTGGCAAAAAGGTAATGCCTCCTGACGGTGATTAGTGATAAGTACCTCAGGCTAACAAAGCAGTTTACCGCGACCGGTGTGATGTGTAATAAGTGGGCCGATTTATTTTAAGTGGATCATCTTGACAATGTGATGTGGTTATTGTGATTTTTACATCAAGGAACTTCAATCACAGTTCTGTGAATAGATGAATATAAATACCAGTTGATGATACACATTCAGGCACTGAACTGTCATCATATTCATAATCAAAAGCAACTGTGCTTATAGTAGGCTGTGAGGTTCCTTTGAAGTGGCACAAGGTACAGAATCATTACAGAGCCAGCAAAGACTCCATATGTTTATGCCACTAATTTAAAAATGGACGCTTGGGTTTTTACAAAGTCTAATATGTATCTTACCTTTTAAATAATCTTATCTGTAGACTTAGCGACCTGAGGTTTTTAAATCTGTGGTCTGGCAGTCAAAGAAGAGTAGCTTCTGCAAACCTCTGCCAGCTGATAATATGAGACATTATTCATCCTCAGGAGTCATGGTTCTGACTCTCTTCTTCTGTCACTGTCTGTTTTACTTTGTAAATGTTGTTCGTCGTGCACTTTAGTTCATCACGCTTCTGCCCTTTGTTCCATTTCCTGTCACTTATATGACACAGCTGTGCTCAGTCTGCTAATCGCTCACTCATATATTGGCCCCAGCTTTCCTTTATTCAGATCCAGATTGTCTTTTACTTCCTGTAATCAACCAGCCAGCCATGTTCATTTGTTGTTTATATTCATTTTTTTCCTGATTGTGTGTGTGTGTGTGTGTGTGTGTGTGTGTGTGTGTGTGTGTGTGTGTGTGTGTGTGTGTGCTCCATGTGAACGATCTTTTTGGCTACTTATGTATGTTATCTTTTGTCTGCTCACTGATGGCATTTTTTTCATGCCTACTTAACACCGATAATTATGGATTTTTGTATTTTTACTTCAGCGCTACAGTGGAAACCAAGGTTAATGAGTTAGCAAGTTATTTTGAATGCAGAGCCAGCCTCATAAAGACAGTTCTCTTTTAAAACGGCTATACCTGTGATGGACTGGGGACCTGTCCACGGTGTACCCTGCGTTTCCTAAGTTGTCTAATAAGGAAGCATATGGATAGTTGGATGGATCACCAGCTGCACACCTAACCTGCTCTGGGGGGTATGTTAATAATTTCAGTTTAAAACCTGTTGAAAGTAGCAGCATTTTAAATGCTTTTCATGACATTATGCTCTAAGAGTGAAATCGATTCTCAGCTGAGAGAACGTGTCGTATACAAAATTTTGAGTTCTAGTTAAGGAACAGCATTAAACACATCTGTGCTGTTACAGTAGTACAAAGTGCTTGTTTTTTTTCCCCCTTCTGATCATTCTGTTGTGTGTTTTGAGAATGGAACATCTCATTTTTTTATATGTGAGCTCACAAAACTTAAAGCAAATAGTCTTGATTAACAAGAAAGGTGACGCCACCTCGTTGCGCTCATCTCACTGGGGATTTTGTTGAGCTACCTGACACAAAGAAAGCATCGTTATGTTGAACATCCCTCTGGACTTTCGTGTCTTGGATGGTCTCTAGTTCTTGATTTTCCGCCAGGCAACCATGCAGAGCCCATGGATCAACTAAGGTGGTGCGTTTAGGGGCCTAGTGACAGGAGAATTAACCTGGCATGTTGTTTATAATAGTTTGCTGGTATACTGAGATGGTAAGTTCCCTATGAATATAAGTAAGAATCTATCTAGTTCTGGGAACCTAATTGCCGGTTTGTGTATCAAAAAAGACTTTAAAAGAGTACACAGCATACATTGAGTTTAAGTGATAGCACACACCTGTGTTCTTAGAAGCATGCTGGTTAGTTGGAACTTGAGAAATCAGTAAGGCTAATTTAACAAGAATGCATTGCAGTTTACTAGCAGTGTACTAGGATTTGGCTTATGTCTTGCCTTTTCCACTGTGACTGATTTAAATGTTATCCAGAAAAGTCACGATTGTTTGACCCTGCCAATTGAGGTTTAACACAACAAATGGGTATTTTCGCCTCAAGAGTATAGCCTTGCATTTGAGAAATGTCTGATAAGTGAACTCTAATCAGTTCTTAATTGCCTTCGGGACGCTGAGTCAGACATGTTTTCTAATACGCTTTAAGAATTAATCAACCTTGTGTCACGAGTGCTTCTACAGCTGTGATTTAGGACACAACGTCACTCATTCATTGTTTGTGGTGAGTGTTTAAATTACAAGAGTGCAAGCAGTGTTTCTTTTTTTTCTTTCTTTTTTTTTTCTTTTTTTTTTTTTTTTTTTTTTTTTTTTTCTTTTGGTTTCTT
>VVHJ01001320.1:0-16646 GCA_015107715.1 Tylochromis polylepis
GAGTCGTTTGACCCAGCATTTTGAGTTTATGTATATTTATGGCTTATGTTTAGTTTTTAGGTTTTCTAAGTTCTTTTCCATTTTGCCTAGGTTGCTTGTTAGTTATTTTGCAGTTTCCCCTTGTGTCTTGCACCCCTGTGTTTAGTCTCCCTCTCCCTTCATGTGTCTCATGTCTGTGTGTCTCATGTTGTCAAGTTCATGTTGTCAGGTCTACGTCTCTGTGTTCCTGCTTTATTTTGAAGGTCTTGTGTTCAATGTGTTTAGGTTTACACTTCCCCTGTGCCATCGTTATGTTTATTCTTGTCAGCTGTTCCCTCATGTGTCTCCACTCCCCTTGATTACCTCCTGTGTATTTAAGTCCTCCGTCTCCCTTTGTTCTTTGTCAGGTTGTCCGTCATTTTCCTCATTTCATGTCCAGGTCTGTCATGCCATGTCAGTATTCATGTCTAGGTTTTTTCATGTTTAGTTTTAGTTCACCCAGTTTAGGTTTATGTTTAGTTTCTTATTTTGGTTCACCTAGCCTTTTGTTTGTATGTATTTTCCCCGCTTCAATAAACAGCGTGTTTTTGGTTAAGTCAAAGTTTCATCGCTTCACGTGTCTGCGTTTGGGTCCACCTTTTCTCCACATACAGTCTGCTCTGCCAGACTGTGACAAAAATGCTTATTATGTAGTGGTTCAAAATTAAACCCCTTTGCAAAATGCAATGGATGTTTAATTTTGGTAATGCAAGAGTGCTTTAACAAGTTACTTTACTCAAAAGATAATGCTGTAATGTAATGATTACTTTTTACTGGCATAAATCTTGTAGAAAAAAACACTATAGATCACAAAATTCAAAAGTTAGCTGTTATAGTAAGATAATGGTTGTGCTATTCAGTCCGTTTTGCTTGCTGGCACTCAGCTTCCACTATTCAAGTATGAAAGTAATTTTAAAACCTTTTTTTTTTTTTATCACTGTGAGCTCCATGTTATGGCCTGACAATTGACCCATTCAGTGTGAGAAATCTGCAGGTTCTGCCCAGGCAGGGAGGCACATTAAAGTGTGCGGTGAGAGTTAATGCACAAGAATAATAAAAATCCTATTTGCCCAGCTTTATAATATAAACCCTATTAGCACAAGAGAGCTGGTGACAGTCTTCTAAGTTTAGCATTTTGGAGGCAAGTGTATTTTACATAAATAGACTACTCTGACAGTCCGCAGAATTCTGAGGGATGCTGAACCTAGGAAGTCGAACATGTTGTACCAAACAGTTTGGAACAAATACACATACCGTTAGACACGTAATGCTGATGTATTCTAATGACATTCATAGATAAGAGGCTTTGTGCAGAAGGAAGTACTGAAATTCACACACGAAGGGGGACATTCTTGCAGTTACCAAGTGGAAAGGAGTTTGTCCGCCTACACACTCAGAAGACCAGGAGATGTGTGTTTGGGCCTGGTTTAGAGGCTGCTGGCTTGCTTTACTGTAGCAGGTGGTGGAGATTTTTCATTTACAAGAAAACACTAAGTGTAGGCAGCAAAGAGGAGGTGCTGTCATCTATGCCTCTATCGAACAAAGCTGTTATAAACTACTTTGTGGCAGTATGAATGATCACTTTGCATGGATGCCACTTATTCTGGCCTCAGTAATATTTCAAAGTTTGCTCAAAATAAAACAGAGTTAAGAGAATATTGATCAACTTCAGTTAAGTCTTTCAGACTGTCCTTTTTAGATAGCTTCTAGTGTCAAAACTAGCATATTTAACCAATACAGCAAGCACTTTCTGTATGAACACAGCTGAGTTTCAGACTGCAGAGAGTAATGCTGCTACCATTCAGGAACAGCAGCACTCTGGTGACACGTGCTTTCAACAAAATGAATGCAAAAGTGATGTGCTATATCAGTGCCCCACAAAGTTTGAGCTTTTTTTCTGAACATCTGTTCTAGCTCAGTGCTCATTTTCAGTGGGGACCAATGGATATGGGAGCTTTTCAATTTCTAATGAAGTCGTTATTTGGTGTTATTTTAACAATAATTACAGTAATTTGGTCTCTCTTTAATTAATTCCTCAATTAATTCCTCAAACTAGAATTCTAGTTTTGTGGTCCTAGTGGTTAGAAAGGTTCTGTTAGGCTATGGAGAAATGCTGCTGCACTTCAGTGATTTTTAACTATTATAATAGTTGACGTGGCTGACTAGAGATGAAATTGCATTGCATTCCTGTGAGAGACTAACAAAATCCAGCAATCGTAAATTAGTCACCCAGCCAGCAGTAACTGAAACAGTTAACTCCAGTCAGTTTTCATCAAGCAAAAAAACATGTAAACACACTTCAATAGAAGGCTTCAACATGCTTCCAAATAATGCCCGATAGCCTTTTTAATTAAAAAAAAAAAAATCAAGAAAACACTTAGCTGGCAGCAGACATTGTTTGATGAACTACTCAAGACTCTAAAATTAGTTCCCTTTTTCTGTTTAATGAATAGAGGATCAATTTTGAGTTTACAAACGGATAAAGGAATTGAACAATATAACAAGAGTTGTAATTGGATTGAGCTTCCCAAATATTTCCAGCCCTGCAATCAAGAACATTTTTTCTTCAGGGATGAATATGTCCTCATTAAGTTAATCAAATTGTCCAGAATCTAAGCATTCTTGCTTAGGAACAGTTTGACCTATTTTTTTCTTTTTTATCACCCCTAGGCTAGTTTATCACTGTTCAATAATGACTGTCTGTATGAGAGAGATATCTGGATCAGTGTTATTTGGGCCAGTATAAGGTCATCTATTTAGAACTTTTGATTTGATCTCTTTGATGGCAGACAGAGAATAGATGCACATGTGCCAAAAAAAGAAAAAGAGGGACTGACAGACATTGAAAGCCATATTGTCATGCAAGACATTTTGAACGGTAGATAAAAATATATAGACTCAGTTTTGGCTCTTGTCATCGTGACCCAGAAAAGTCATGGAGAGCTCAGGGGGGCATTGCCCTGATTTAGGTGTCTTTCACATGCAGGACTGATGGAAGGCTGAAGTGTGACTAAAAATCAAGAACAGATTATCCCTGCCTTTGTCAGGCAACTGCAGGGTCCCACACTTAAGGAGTTCAGCAAATAATAGAGATTATGCAGCCAAGCACTGGTTACCATGATTAAGATTAAGGTGGAGCTTCTAGGGATTCATAGTTGTTGAGGTGTCCTTCACTGGGTTCCTGACAGACTGCATGGTGGATGTAGTGTAGGTATCTCAAAGTTTGTTTGTTTTTGTTTTTTTACTGTTCCATATTATTCAGTAGCATTATTATATACATTTATGTATACAAGGCAGCACTAAAAAACATGACACAGACTTCTTTTATGTGCCACAATGGTTTGTATATACACTGAACTGAACATTGATGCTGAGTAATGTTTGATGATGGCCCAAGCGTGTTCAATTCCCCAAATGTGATACGCCTCAGTGGCTCTGGTCATTATACTCAGAGCGAGCATCCTTTAGAAAGCACGTTTAATGACAGGCGTTCTGCAATAAACTGCTGCAGTTAGACTTTAAATGATGAAATTATGTTCACGTGGAGTTGTTATCACCATTGCTTTTCTTATTAAATAATATTATTTACTTGCTAATATGAGTTCTGCACAGCTTTGTTGATAGACAGAGACATACTGATTACATTACTGTCTCACTGTTGTAGCGCAGCACTTGTTTGGGGATGAAGAATGAGGAATATGTTCACACATGGCTGAACGCTGGAAACTCATTTACCTCATTCACCTTCTTGTTTACACTGTGAAACATGAAAAACATAAACTATACATTGATATACATTTAAGCCTAAAATACTTTCACATTTTTTTGAAGCACTCTTATAAGATGACACATGATTTCTTGCTATTTCTGGAGCCTCTACTTCCTACTCCAGGCAGCCATTCACCTCACACATTGCAAACAATGACAGATCCTTGCGTTTTGCAGGTCTCTCCCCCTCTCACACTACAACCCCTTCCACACACACCCCCCATTCCCTACCATCTTATACCCCCACTCCCACCACTTCCCCTTGGGCAATAAGAGCCGAGATGGAAGGAAAGATGGATGATGTTATTTTGAACTGTGACATGTCTCCATGCAAGTCATTCCATTATTATTCATAAATAATTGGCCAGCACCGTCTGTAGAAGCTATTTATAGAGCTGATTGCTGTTTTGATAAGGAGTGCAAACTCTTAGAGTGTGTTCTTGTTTATACAGCAGAAGGTTCAGTTTTCATAAAACTCTTGACCTCTTGCTGATTTTCGTTTGCCCTCAAACACCGGTCAGATATTACAGCCGGAGTAAATGTGTAAGGTATTGATTCTAACTCTGTCAACTCACCTCTTCATGCTGAAGTCTTGCGAACAGTTTTAGGCACTTAGATGCATTTAATTCTCTTTTACCGGCAGCTAGAGATATCAACTCCATCCCTCTTCTAAGGATCTATCTTCCACTTAAATTGAAAATCAATAGAGACTGGTGAGGCCGGTCAGTTATGCTGTATTAAATAGTGCCACTAATCTTGCTCAGACAAATAGCTTGCACACACATGAACCACTGCTCATTTGTTCACTCGGAGTGGAAGATTACAAACTCCATTAGTTGCATCAGTGGACTCACGCATATCTGGAGGTACTGGTATAACTAGACATGCATGTGCCCTTGAATGATGAATATGTTAACAACAAAAAAGCAAGAGGAGAAGATCTGCATGTAAGTAGTGAGGAAAAAATGAGAAACTAATCTGTTTGGGAACAAAGGAGTGGATTATTTAACCTTCATTAGGATAAGCCCAGAGCCTTATGATGGATATTACACTTGAGTGTTAGGATAGATGAAAAACCCTTGCCCAGACAAGTTATGCACAAATAGTAATTGTAGACTTAATAAATGTCTGTTTAAAAGATAGATTCTAAAACAGTAATTGCAAACGAAAAAGAACAGTGATTTTTTTTCTTTGTTTTTGTTTTTTGAGAAAGCACTTGGAGTTAATGCACCTTCCACATGTGTGTGGGATTAAGCAGGTTCGAGTACAGCTAGCGACAGATGGATTTCACATTCATCAAATATCCCATTTTAGAAAATCAGGATATTAGGGGATAACATGTTAAACTAAAAAAACAAAACACAACAACATTACATGTTTGGTCTGGGCTTATCTACCTGAGAATAAGGATTTTGATTTGAAACACAAGTCGGAGCATTGCACGTGCTGTAGCAAAGCAGACCGCGATGCAGCGCCTCATAAAGTGCTCCATCTGCACCGCAGCGTGACAGCATGAGAACATGGCTGGAATGCAGGATGACAAGGCTGTGTGGTAGAAACAGTTGACTGTCATTAGTATGCAGCACAGACCCATCTTGTCTAGCTGGACCTTTGCAGAAACTCTCTCCCCCTGAACAGGAGATAAATTGTCTGTAGTGAATTGAGCAGCTGAGGCAAATCTGTGCTCTTTTCTACACAAAGAGATTTCTCTTGTTTGGAGCCGCTCCACATACAGGAACCACAATGGCCCAACTACAGAAGTTGTATGAAGAAAAGGGTCAAAGTTTAACTTCCCTTTAATGCTGCCATGAGAGAGAGAAGCTGGGAGACAGATAGGGAACCTTATTAAGACCTGCTCTCCAGAGGCTTAGTTCTCAACTCCTCAGTGAGTTTTATCTGAGAATCCCTTCAAGCATGACCACAGTAATGAACCTATTAGCCATGAAATTGACTTTTCTGATAAATAGGGAACAGCTGAGAGTTTAGAGGACCAATTCTGCATTACAACTCTTTTGTTTGCAATTCATAATTACATTTTGGCTTTAGTCTTTTTTCTTTCTTTTTTTTAACAAATTGATTTGCATTTGTGCGCATGAGTTTTTTGCCATCCTGTTTTGCTTTAGGCATTTCCTGTTTAGTTGTCACTGAATGCCACTGGGTTTTGGAGGCAGTGTTTTGATTTTTGTACCTTTGGTTTAATTTTTTTTTTTTTTTCGTTTGCACTTACTTCTTTGTGTGTTTCACTTTAATCTAGCTTCTCCTGTGGTTTTTTGGGTTGTTTTTTTTTTAACATTTTGTTCTCAAGTCTTCTTCTCTGTGTTAGGTGTTTCCCTGTTTCATTTTGACAGTCATGTCTCTGGTGCTTTGCATTTAGTTTTACTTCCCTTGTCGTGTTGTCCTTGGTTAGTTTCAGCTATTGTGTATATGTTTGCTGAGTCTCCTTTTGTCTTTTTTCACACCATCCACATTGTTGTGTTTTTCCCTTGCTCTGCTTTCCCTGAGCTTCCTATTCTGGATGTTTGATTTATTTGTTATCTTTTGAATTTTGGACATGTAAAATATCATAAAATAGCTTTTTTGAAGTAACAAGGTAATTCCCATAGAGCTATTAGCCTAAAACCCAGGGTATCTCAGCATAGTGTGCAATGTGTTCTTAAAAAAAACTGAAGAAATTGGGCAAGTGGAGGACAAAAGAAAAAGTGTCAGGCCTAAAACCAGGTTCAACAGGTTTTATGGAGTGATGAATCCAAATGTGAAATTTTTAGGTTGAAACTGATATCAATATGTATGGAGGAAGTTAGGTGAAAATCACATCACTAAGTTTCTGCAGCCATGTATGAAACACGGCGGAGGCTCTGCCATGCTTTGCAGCAGGATTTCAGCCAGTTTTGATGGGGATCTTGTCAAAACTGATGTAATTACGAACACAGAAAAGTACCATTAAATTTCAAATTCACCATGCAATACCATCTGGAAAGCATCTTAGCAATAGCTAAATAAAAAAACACACAGTGGAACACAGTCATGGTTTGACCTCACCAGAGCCTGGACCTAAAATTACGCAAACAGTGTGGGATCACAGAGACACATGGCAGACAATGGCGCAAAAAGCATCCAACATCTAAAGAAGAGCTTTCAATGTCCTTCAAAAAGCCTGGAGAACTATTCCTGTAGACAAGAAAGCTGCCTAAGAGAATTCAGGCTGTGTTGAATATTAAAGATGGTCATATCCGATACTGACTTTCAGGCTCTTTAATTGTACAGTTTCTGTTCCTGCTTTAATAGCATGTAAGGAATGCATAACTACATTTGGTACAAGGATGGTACACATGGAGGTTGCTGGTAGTGGCACTGCTTAACTGAATTAGAACGTACTCACCGGGAATAACTCCAATAAAGAGACAACTGTTTAATCTTTTCTTCCAGTTAATTTGAGTAAGACATCATTTTAAGGAGAGTAATGTTTCTCAGAGCCGCACATTCATTAGTTGTAGTTCCACAGCTGGTATTACTCTCATAGATACCAAAAGAAAATTTGAAGTTAAACATTAACAAATAGTAAAGTAGTAGTACACATTCAGCAGCAAAGAGAGTACACAAACTCCAAAACCTCCTGAGGTATGTTGCCATTCAGTTCTGTTTTCCTTTTGCCTCTTCCTCATTTCTCCATGCTCCATCTTACATTTGATTTAACCTATCAAATAAACACAGCTGACCATCAAAATGAAATGATTTATGACCACCCTTACAATTGTCCATGGGGTAATCTGTAATGCTATTTGGCTATTGAGTTTCCAGGCAATCAGCCACACACATAAACAAATTTGCCAGTGCAGATGAATATATCATTGATAAGCTCGAGCAAAATGCATCCCAAATAAAACTGGCAATTCCAAGTGGCTCATTGTCATATGCTCTCCAATTATCACAGACTTTTCTGGGACTTTGGTGACAGTCATGTACAGACAGTCTGCCTTTGTCCTCGGGGGTAGAGGCTTGCTTTTTTTTAAGGAACTGAATAAATAGAATCTAAAGAAGGCAATAAAAAATATTTCTTTAAATGGAGTTTATGCAAAATAAATATTATACTCACCGCATTACCTTCAGCTTGGCATGGCAGTTTACTGAGAGGTTCAGTAACAGTTTACTACCCTGGGGTTTTTAAGCATGATGCTGTTCAGCGTACCATCAACCTTCATTTTTCCTAATACCAGTACTTAGACTGCTAAATTTATTATAATATGCCATCATGTTATTGTTTATAACAGTGAGACTTCTTTGTGCTTTTTATTTTGGGTATCATTTTTATAAATAAAAGACCCACTAATGGAGTGTAACAGGCTGCCTGAAGGAGAGATTTGAAGAGTGCTGATCAACAGGGCTAAGAATCTGACATGTATCAACTCATAAACAGATGTTGAGCTTGTGGAGTTTGGCGACATGAGATAAAGTATGAAAGGTTTTGGATAAAAATACGAATACTAATAACATGACATTCAATCTAGTATTATGTCAAAATCAGCTTGACAAACACAGTTGTCTGTAGATTCTTAGAGTGCCTCTCATACTTGCAGTATTTTGACCACATTCTTGTCATCACTGTGGAGAAGCAGTCAGGTTTTTTTTTTTTTTCTGAAGCAGGTGTTTTGGGGATTTCACTGGAGAGGAGTAGAATACCAATGAACTTAAACTGTTGCTGGTGTGAAAAGACCATCAGACCATCTCAATATATCCCATTGTGGTGAGTGTCAGACCCTTGTTGATTGATTGTAGTTCTGCTTTGCACCCCTCTGCTCAGAGCTCAACTTTGCAATGACAGAAAGGACACACAGATGAATAATGCATGCCTGTATCAACCCATCTTGCAAACACAATGCAAGGAGAGAAAGCAATGGATAGATAGTGGGACAGATGGACATGGAAAGTGAAAGAAAGACATGAAATTATGAGTCACGCCATCTCACATAAAGTGTCAAACATGACATGGGAAATAAATAATCAAAACCACTATCTTTCATTTAGATAGCTTCACTATTTTCAGATAACTACTCTTTTCAGTAATCTAATACATGACTTTGAGATGGCTTGTCTGCTCAATACCTAGTCTAATTAAAGGTCAGTTTCTTTGAGGTCTCACTGTTGCTATCTAAGTTTACAAATTATAGTCCAAAGCCATGCCATTTGCTCTGCTAGACAGAAAACTGCCACAAAGCAATATTACTTATTAGAACAAACTCATCAGTGACTTGAAATATCAGGTAATCTAGATGGAGGACAGATGCTTAACTCTGCCAAAGAACTGTTACCCATATACAGACTAGAAAACCAAAACTACACACTGGAGTACAAGCCTGTTTCCTTCTGCTGCACATTAATAGACAATACTGACTATTATTTAGGAAGAGATATTGATATCATTATCATTTCCTTGTGTAAAAATTGGGTTAACTAAATTCCTTTATTTCACAGGTTTTATTTGTTTAAAGTATGGAAAAACTCAACAAAGGCATCACATTCAGTTTTTATATATATGGATAAATAGAAAATCTCCCTCTCACTCCCCTGGGGGTTGGTCAAAACTGGGAGTTTGAGGATTCTGTGCAGTACCCTAAGACTGCACTCTTCTGGACAGCAAGCTCTGATGTTGCTCTTCCAGGTTAAAGGTTACAGCTCCCAATGCTCCTATTATCACTAGGACAACTTAGGACTTTGCCTTTCACATCTGGTCCAATTGTTCCTTCAGCCACTGACAGTGATGTTGTTGATGGTGCTGTCTGCTGGGATTGCCACATCTATCACAACTGCAGTTTTTCCGCCACCATGGTTGGCCAGCAGCTGTTTGTCTGTGTGGAATTTGACATCCCACAGGACTTTAACCTGTTGTTGTCAACCACCTTTGGTGGTATCTCCCATTGGAAGTTGGGGACTTCTATGTGGCACACACACACACACGCGCACATATATATATATATATATATATATATATATATATATATATATATATATAGGGAGAGAGAGAGAGAGAGAGAGAGCATAAATAATATGGTCTGTGTTTATAAAACGTCCATACGGTTCACCGATGCTCTTTGGCTCTAAAGCACACACACACAGACACTTTCACATTTTAGCAAGGATATGAAATTGACATAATGCTTTTCCTAGCCCCTTAACCTAACCCTAGCCATCAGAAATTAATGCGTAACCCTTACCCTAAACATAACCCTAACCCTAAAAACACATTTTGAGCCTGAAAAAGGCCTTCAAATTTGTGAGGACCAGCATTTGGTTCCCACAAATGACTGTTGGCCCTCACAATTATAGTAGCATGCCAATTATTAGTCCTCACAAAGATATTTAAACAAGTACACACACACATACACACACACACACACACACTGGCAGTTGCCAAAATAACAAGCTCAAGGCTAAATATAAGTATGACTATAAAATATGACTTCACAAACCAGTTGTTTACTGCAGTGTGGCTATAATTTAAGCTGTATCACTTTTACATGACACCTTATAGATGAGGAATAATTACTATATCTAGTTTCGTCTTTATCTGCTTTGTTTGTTTGTTTGTTTTTAATATACTCAGCAGTGCTCTAATTGAGAAACAATAATAAGAACATATATTGTACTGACTGAGAACAGATACTGGTAGGAAAAGGGTAGCAGGCCTCAAACAGCTTTAAAAGGTCTCACAACACCTGCTACATGAACACCATGAACATTTACATTTATTCTAAGCTATGTGTACTGGTATTTCACTGCTGACCCCAAAGCAGAGAGTTTGAGGCCTACAATTTTCAGAATGGTGCTGGACATATCCATGAACAGATGAGCCTAAGTGGCTCTTTAAATGCCATACATTTAGATGTACTACAAACTAGTAAACTGGTGGGTAATGTTAGCACATAGGTGCCACTGCATAATATTTTAATAAACCTTTGCTATGAAACTTTGTCTTTTAAAAAGTTTCTAACATTCAGATTTAGCAATGGGAATCTTTAAAATAATGTAGAACATGCATGGAGGCAATATATTGATAAATTGTTCCCGGGTAGTAACTCTTAAGTTTCAAAATCATGACCCACATTGTAAATTTCTCCAAAGCTGCAATTTATATTCATAGACCTTTAAAATGTCAGTTACACCTCAGGAGGCAGATATTCAAGTCTTATGAAGTCTCAGGGTTCAGGATCCCTTTACAGGTTTTATTTGACAAAGGGATTATTGTAAAAATACAACTTAGAAGGAACAGCTGCCTAAAGTCAGGTTTAAACCCAATTTCTAAGACACACAGCTAAACTTTGGAGTCTTAAGCAGTGTTAATATAATATTATGATGTCTGGTGACTTTACGAACCACGATCAGCTCATCAGCAAATTGAAATGAACACAGTGAGTGTAAAATTATATACAGCTGTGGCACAAAGCGAATACATCTCAAGCTAAAAATCTACTCTCTGCATCACCATTTGACAGTTGATAAAATGTACATTAAATAATCACCAAATAAAATTAAGAAGTAGTTTAAAAAAAGATAATATATCTGTTTATTTCATCAGTGAAATGGAATTTTGGAATTGTCTCAAATAATTTATCAAATAAATAGAACATAAAAGATATTTTAACTCTGTTGAATTAAATTTTACTCCATTTAATTTAATTATGTAATTTAGCTGCATGACAGGCAGGATTAAGACCCAGACGCAGAACTCACAGGACAAGAAATTAACTCAAACCAACTTTAATACTGGAGAATTTCAAAATACAAAAAAGGCAAAAGGGCTGAAGTCAAGAATTCAAAACTAATAGGCTGGGGGGGAAACATGTAACAAGGGAGCACACAGCATTGAGGGAAGACATGACAAGGGGAGAGTCCAATGACAGTCAGCGTCAGACAATAAATACACTCCAGGTAATGAGGGGAAAGGAAACAGGTGGGAACTCTGCTGAGACTAATAAAAGAGACAAGGGAAGTCAAACCAAACCAAAAAAAAGGACAAGTGAGAAGAGAACATGAAAATAAAACCAGAAATATCTAACACAGAGACACAAATGCAGACCTACAAAACTGATGCAGAAAACCAGACAAGAGTGGGGGAACAGGATGAAAACATGTACAGTAACTAACCTATAAACCTTTAACAATCCTAATCAAATAACTAAAGGCTCAAATAACAGACTCAACAACACCAGAGTTACATAAATAAAAGACCAAAAATGATAGATCTATAGTCGTAGAACATAATCCCTTCACAAAACCCAAAAGAAATCACAAACCCATAAGAAAACTCAAAATACTGGATCCAACAGGATCCAGGTTTCTCCACCTTAGTTTAGAGTTTTTTCTCAGTTACTCAATAAGAGCTACTCTCAGCTCCCAGCTTTGTAAACAGTATTAGAACATTTTAGCAGTGCGTAGGAAACAAACTAATTATTAGCGACAGACTCACTGGTGAACTTTTGGGTTTAGTGCTTGCTGATGCAGCACTTTTGAATGCATTGCAATACAACTTAACACCTCGTATCTGTCCACTAATGACATGAAATGAAACAAAACAAGGATTATACTTCACATAAACAGGAAGCTCTTCCTACACCATCAATTATGCAACAAAGCTATTCTGCTGATAACACATCAACACACTGGAATTTGCTTCAGGTGAGAGGTGGTGGGCGTGTGAAAGTACTTGTGTAACTCTGTATGAATATTTTTATTCAGATCATCTACTTTGGCATGCAGCTAAACAGCACTACAGTGATAATCTTTACTCTCACTGTAATAATGTCAAATGCACGCATTAGCTTTTCACCATATTCATCTGAATATAAATAATCAAAGCAGGCCTGGGGCAGATTAATGTAAAATTGGATGCAATTGCAAGTGTGTACTTACTATAAATGCAGTCACAACTGGTAGCTTTTCACCTTAAAAGAACAAACTCTGAGACAAAGAAAAGTTCTGACAAACTTACTTTCTAATTTTGATTCAGAAGCCACCTCCATGTACTTTGTCAAATAGTAACACTATACCCTCAATGTCAAGGATGACTTTTTCTTTTGTCTCTTCATCACCATATGTGTAAAAATTCTCAAATAAAAGTACTGTTTCAGATATACAAGACATTGCTTACTAATATTACACATTACTGCACTACCAGTTCTACCCCAAACACTCAATTTTCTAGCATCAGACATTGCGTTGTTTCAGCAGTTGCAGTAATGGGTGTTTTTACAGGAGGTCATGGATGAATCAGATTGGAGTGACATTGTGAGATCTCACTGTATGTGTGAAATGAAATGGAGGTGGATTGCGGCGCTATCTGTGATAGATTAACACGAAGTGGAGGTAGACTGCCACACTTGTGTCTGGGACAGTCAGGTGTGAAATTAAACAGGACACAGACACGACGGAGGACGGTGCAATACAAAATGGATCTTC
The DNA here is from genome assembly GCA_015107715.1 of Tylochromis polylepis. Lineage (NCBI taxonomy): Eukaryota > Metazoa > Chordata > Actinopteri > Cichliformes > Cichlidae > Tylochromis > Tylochromis polylepis. The sequence goes on from VVHJ01001320.1 coordinate 13,237, forward strand.
CCTACTGCATGTATAATTGATGCAACATTTCAAGAGTGTGAATTCAAATATGGAAAAATGCTGTGTGTGATAAGATAAACTCTAGCTCCAGCCACACCTCTTCGGTCAACATTATAATCCACCTGTGTTTTGGATTTAGGATAGCCAATTTGAAGTTGTTTAAGCACTTGGGTGCATTTCTGTCTTTAGATTATGTGCAGGTATATCCACATATTTGACTTTATTTAATGTAAACAAGCTTCCCAATAAAGTACACAGTCCATCAAATTCATATGATCATGATGAAAAGGTAAATTGTAGTAAAATAAGAAATCTTGTGGCCAAGGCAAAATACAATCTTTGACAAAACAGAGACGGGAAAACATGTTTCCACTTTCAAGCCAATTAGATCAACCCACTGATCTCAGCCCTGGGAAATGAGAGAAATGGGAAAATTGGATTTATGTGCTTATAGCCATTGGTTGCTAGCACAACAGATGAGCGACGATAAGGAGGAGAGAAAAATCACAAAGGAAAATGAATGTAATCCAACACAAAATGTAGGTGAAGATACAAGTCAGCTGTCAGTAGGAAGACACATTCCCCTGGAGCAACAATCACAATCCATATATCATACTACCATGAAGCTATGTGTGTGTGTGTGTGTGTGAGTGTGTGAGTGTGTGTGTGTGTGTGAGTGTGCATGCGCTTAGAGTATATGTGTCCAAAAGGGGGGTGAATGCAGAGCATACTAAATTATTGAGTTGAATTTTCACGGGCTGAAGGTCAGTGAGGAAAGGGGGTAAAACATGCCTGATGAAAAATACATGTTTTCTTATTGTCTACCATGCCAAGTGCTGAAATATCACAAAACTGCAGAGATGACTATTATTAGAGTCAACACTACCAAAATCATCTCTCATTAATAATAATAATAATAAACAGCAAATATGAGCAACACGATCATAACAGAAAGCTTGAGCTTCAGACAACATGATACTTCATTTTAATAACATGTGTGGCAGGACTGATTGGTATTACTAAAAATGTGCGATCATTAGGTATACTGTAGCTGTGAATTTATTCTCCACGTGCTCATCATAACTGATATTTAAGGAGCTTTTAAGATTCATAAATCCTTTGTACAGTTAAACTTTATTCCAATAACAAAGATTTTTAAACCAGGAGAAATCCACTGTGGACTAATTGGATTATCAGTGGAGAATTAAAAAATGATCTCACAGCTTTGCTAGTAGTCCTCTTAATGAGCTCTGTACTCATAAAATGCAGCACTGGCCTTCTCTTATGGCCTAATTGATATTTCATTAGAACCTTTCTATTTATGACTTTAATGGTTTTTTTCTACCACAGTACATGGCAGGGGTGTAAGGAGGACTTGCCGGGGGTTCCTATTCAATATATTGTCAGTTTCAGTATGGTTTTAGGATGTGATCTAATAAAAAAAGCAAGATTTATTTCTTTACCCTTTGGATACTGGTTTACAAGACCACGCAGTCATTAAACACATCTAGATGTCCCTGTACTTTAAACACACACAGACACACACATTTACAATGTGTACACATTTTATTCTGGTTCTTAACTAGAACAGATTTTTTATTTGCTTCTATAGACAAATCCTATTTAGGTTTTCCTATAATGGTAAATATCTTAATAATATTATCTGCTAATAGATATAGCCGGGCTACGCTCAAGGTAATTTCTGAAAATGAAAATAATCTCATCGACTAGTTGGCCATTATAATACGATACAGTAAAACTGGTAAAGAGGATAGATTTCAAATGGTTCATATTCTCAGGCTTCATTCATCAGTGCTTAATTTGATGCCATATATCTCCACCCTGGTTGGGAGCTTTGTCTGAACAAGTGATGGTTCCCCCTGCCAGGCATGACACCAGCTCCAGCTGCAGACTTTACTTTGAGGTCAAAACAGACTGTGGATTGTTGGTATTGTTGGCCTAATTAGGTGTCCATGGATAAAAAAAAAAAAACCCAAACAACTACATGTGCAAGTTGCTTGGCAGATACTTGTTTTAAGAGGCTGATTCATGTTGCTTCACCTCAGACTAAGCCGGAGTTACAGAGATGCAGTCCATCACACAGTAACAAGCTCCAAACTAAACACGTATCATTAAAAGTGGAGGTCAGTTGTCTAATAGCTTGCATATGAGCAAACCCCTATTTTGTTCCAACACAGAAGACTTATGAGCACGGCTGCTTGCAAGGAGTGTCCACAGCGGCATTACAGTAGGGAGTAGAACACAAAGCATGGCATGGTGGATTTGCTCTGATCAAAGCGAAGGGACTTTGATGAATGCTATTCATTAGGCACACCCGAGTGGATTTTAGGGAGAGGACTTAGAGACATCAAGGGGAAATCAGAGGAAGAAAAGAAAATAGAGGAGAGATAGGGGACAGAAATTAAGAAGTGGTCTTGGAGGGTTACATGAATAATATTATGCAACAATATGGAAACATATCTTCTCTACAGTCAAGCTCCTTTATGTTTGCATTTAGTTTCCAAACCGGCCACTGGGTGGAGACAGTCGTCTTATGAGTAAAAGCTCCCTCTGCTCAATGCTTCATTTACAGTCCACACATTACACTGACCTGTAGCATTTCCAGGATTAATCTAAAATAAATGGGGTAGTGTGTCAACGCAAGGAATTATGTGTTAATCCGAGGGAATGAATAATGGGCAGCCATTAAAAAACACAGTCACTCTGTGAGCAAAACCAACTGCCCTACAAGTCCACCTGACTGATTGTTTTATGGATGGAGGCTGACACACACAAAATGGGGAATGACAGATGAAGTCATCCTCCTCTCATTAACATCTACAACTGGATGATGAGGTTAAACTATGAATCCTCTGTCGGCGCCGAAGCCACTGATGCACAGCGGACATGTGGCATTATTTTGCTGGAAACTTTAGCTGTCATGCTTTAATGGGGTTCAGAGGCAGCTTCAGAAGAAAGGGATGCCAAACACCAATCGGTCTCTTGTTCTTGCAGCAGTAATGCACAGCTTGATTGGGTATGCCGCCCGCCTACATCTTTGCTCAAAAATATTGAGAGAGAACCAGATGTCACAAGACGTTTTCTGAGACACTGGAGATTCAATTCTGGAGATAGGAAAACTATTTTCAAATCCATTGCTTGAAAATTAAATGGACTGTTATTTTAAGATTCTGCGCTTCTCTCATGCAGTCAGCTGAGTTCCACCGCAATTCAATTTCACTCTATTCCCCAGGATAATCCAACTCAGCAGTTATGCCGTTATACCGCTTTCTAGGGAAGCCTAGTGAGTTTAAAAAAAAAAAAAAATATATATATATATATATATATATATATATATATATAAAAAAAAAAATTCCTTTAAAAAAAAAAAAAAATTAAAAAATATATTT
>VVHJ01001320.1:16666-27968 GCA_015107715.1 Tylochromis polylepis
AAAAAAAAAAAAAAAAAAAATAAAAAAAAAAAAAAAAAAAAAAAAAAATATATATATATATATATATATATATATATATATGAAAAAAACTAGTCTTAAGAGGATCCTAAATAATTAAAAAATATATTAATGGCAAGCATGCATTAAATAGATGCGTAAGTCTGGAGATTCATTTGGCTTCTGTAAACATTCCTGCTGTCGTCAGCTGTCGTAATAGTTATTTCCTCTTGACTGAAGCACATTAAGAAGATGTTAATATTGGCCAGTACCTCAGGCACGCAGCTTTGTAGTTTCTCAGTGGTTCAAGTTAGGTTAGACTGCACTCATGTGACCTTAAACCTCAACTTAGCTTCAGCTTCTTTTAAACATCTTGTTCTAAAAAGTGAAAGGACAAACAAGCACACAAAGATTTACGCTTGTCTGCTCAATGTCCGAGCGAAGGTCTGATGAGGACAGGGGAAGGTGTGAAATGTTTAATATCATACTCCTGTGATATGCACCGGCCAGGTGATATTTTCTTTACCTCACTGTGTGACATTTTCATTAGCTCTCTCTGCCTCACTTGTCTCAAAACAGGGGAGTGTTAAGCAAACAGAATGACAGGCAATTAGTTTCCTATGTCTTCAGCTAAATTATGTATCAATTATGTGATAATGAGGAATTAGACTCATGCATATGTGGTGATGCAGGAAAAATTCATGCTGAGCAAGTGAGGATGCGGACAGCCGAAATGCAGCAAACGTGGCAAATGATCACGATGCAAAACAGGCAGAAATGCTCAAAATAAGCACTGGTTTGCAATTTTGGAAATTTCATGGTGTGTGATATTTGAATGTCTGGTGTATAAACGGGGATACACTGTACCTAAGGAGTTAAAAGGAGAAAATTGGTGTCCTTAGAAGCAGTGTAATTTGCACCACAAAAGCTTTTGCTTTTGAGATGAATCCTTTATACGACAAAAAGGGAAGACCTGAGCTACTCTCGTTGGATAACTCTGCACCTCTTCATTATTCTTCATACGCACAATTAATGGAGGGTCTTTTTTCCCCCTCCCCCTTTTTAAAGTCCATGTCACGAGTGATAAACTCCAGATGCAAAACGGTTTTGAAATCTGCTGAAGTGGTTTGAGGGATGGGGAGGGAGGGTCATAAACTGCGGAGATTTAAATTTGGATAGAAGATTAAGACAGCTAGGGTGAATGAGAAATAGAGACATCAAAAGAATGAGAGAGGAATAAAAAAAGAGGATACATGTCTGACTGTAGTTTTTTTGTGTTTTGTTGGACTTTGAAGATTTACTCCTGGTCAGCATTCATTACGGTATATCTGCATTTAATATCATAGACCGACACACAGAAAAGTTAAATCATAACATATGAAATCTAGTCTGATTATATTTAGTAAAAAATGTCGCAACATGACAGACAATGAGGGTAAATTATGTTATTTAAAGTTTTTTTTTTCTGTATTTTGTCACTATAACCTTAAAGACTGAGCTTAAGCATCTACAGCACATGATCTAGATTAACCTGCAAATCTTGTCATTGTGCTTGTCTGGAACAGAAATAATAGTCAGGATTTTCACTTAAAAGGAACAAACTGACATTTTGTGAAATGCACCACTTTGCCATCTTTCTTGGATTTAGAGTTGAAGATCAATATCTATTTCATGTCAGTCAGTACAAAGAAAACTCTGGCACGTGTTTAGCCTAGCTTAGTACAAAGACACAAAAAGGTATGAAAACAGCAACTCAAACTCTATCAAAGAGGTCTCATAACAACTTCAAAGTACAATATTTTGCCCGAGATGAAAAACAAAATTATACTTTACAACTTATGAAGCTTCAAGTTTGCATTTTAGAGTTGTGTAAAAGGCCTTGATGGTCACTGTACTTGTGTTTACTGTACATATCTTCTTACATGTCTTCAGAGACAATTCACTGATTTGAAAGTGTGCAAATGTTTTTGCAAGTACAAAAACATACTAAACAGCTCATTTAGTTTAAGCTGTATATCATAATGCACAGGGTACTGCATATGTTTTCAAGCCTTGTTCCAAATAAATCATATAACTTTGATTTTATCAGTCTTAAGAAAAGTAAATATCTTTGTCTTTTTAAGAAATTCAAAACAAACCTAAACTCATATCAACATAAATGCCCATAACAAGGACAATCTTGTAAAAGAGAATTTTTAACATGTACTGTAGACTTCACACATCTATCACATGAAAAACAAATATTTTATGCAGGGTTGTTAGATACCAACTCCAAATTAGGAAAAAAAAAAATTCTCCCTAACTTTTTCATGATGCCTTCAGAAGCGGCTATGTTCTTTGAAAACTGAATTTGTCTCTAAATGATTTTGGGAACACAACATGACGTATAATCAGACTCACTGGGTGGTGAATAACATGGCACCCATACACAGTTCCTGTTACATCTTTAAGACCAAGCACCTAGATTTAACCCACTGATCCAAACATGAAGCAAAGACTCATTTACAGAAAGTATGTAAAACACAGTGATTCATTTGATTCTTTGATCTCAGCCAGGTAGGATATTTGATGGTTTCTCCTACTTCTTCTTTTTTAAAATTCATGGTTTGAGCCATCTGCACAACCTTTGGGTTGCTTTACACTCATCACTTGTATAAACTAATTCATTATTTGATTTATAAGGACCAATTAAAATGATTACTAACTTTATTCATTTTCCTTTCAGCTGCAATAGATAAAGTCTACGACAGGAAAGTAGTGGCCCGCAGTTTTACATAATCTAGCATTTTATCAAGTGTAAAAATCTGCACATCTTATTTAACAGGTACAGCAAGGCTTTCAGAATGGCTAGCTGTGCTAACCTATATGTAGGGATAATATGAATGGTTTATTGATTGCTTGAGTGAACTTCAATTGTCAGTTTCTTCACTTCACAGGGCAGTTGGAGTACCCACTGAATGAAACAGAGCTGCAGAAAGAGCAATAGATTCACTCTTTTGGTAAAAATTACTTTAGGATGGCAGGTACAGATAATCTTGAAAGTCGACCCTCCACTATTAAGGTCAGTATCCCTATTCACTGTGTTTCGTGACTGATATTTCAAAGACCAGCTGATGATTTCACGACGGAGCGAGACTGTGTAAAAAAAAACAACCTGTCAGTCAGGATTATGCATATTATACATTTTGGAGACATGGCATCTCATTAAGTGAGTATCTTGAGAGACCACGATTAAGGCAACAGAGAGAGTACAAAAGAGAGAAAGCAGTGCCCAGCTACATCAAGTGATACCAGATCAGCAGATATTCCATTGCAGCTCTATAGCTAAATCTCTGTTGTATATTTCAGAGCTGAACTGCTGGTATTGTGTCGGCACTCATTCATTGGAGCGTAATCCCATATTGAGGAGTAATCCATGGCCTGAGCAGTCAAAGAGAGCTCTCCTTCTTTACTCAGCCAAGCCTAACTGAGGTGGCTGAGGGGATTTTACAGCACTCCCTGTTCTGTCTGAAGGGTCAGTGAGAGGTGAAAATAGACTCGAGTGTTCCTGAGGTCAATAAAGTGGTTAAAATTCACATATGTGTAAAGCACAATGCAAGATTTCAGGGACAGACATCGAGGTTGCAGCAGGACGTTGTTGGAATTCTGATTGTTTGGCAGTTGTGTGTTCAGCAGAAAACACAACGAGCTCACCAGGCACACGTTCGTGTCATGCATTCAAACGCACACATTCTTATTTCTAGGGATATAGCCACCTGATTGACTTGTTCTGCATGCATCATTCATAATTCTAACTGTCTGCAAAAGATAGATATTCTTTGGGGCAAATTCTCCCCATCAGCACTCTGATGTAATTTCCTGCAACGCATGGGACATGCCACAGTTGAACAGCAACCTAAATTGCTACAGGAAGCATTACTTCCAAAAGCTGGCTTGCTAGCTCTCAGACAGGGCTATTAGTGCTGGAGTGAGCACAATGATACGACATCCCCCAGGGAGCAGGTGAAAAGAGAGGCTGTAATGATGACAGTCACCACCACTCCATCTATCTTTACTTCTGCTGAACTGAGCTGGCACATGTAAGACACTAATCGAACATAAATTTGCATGTCCCCATTTTATTATAAATGTGCTACGTTAAAAAAGAGATGATTTAATTTTAGGTTGTGTCCAAAGCAAAAACACGGGTCAATAACAAATGCTGCATTTTTAATAGTCCAAACGGTACATTGGTGACCTTTATATGTGAAGTGACAAGACAACACTGTCATTTAAACGCCATGATTAAAATTTAATTGCTTCAGAAGCAAAAGCAGCAGTTAGATGTTTTCAGCAAAAGCCAAAAGATTATTACTGCATTTTAATTTTATTTTATCATCCAGATAAGCTGCTTTTTTTGTCCTACTGTGTATAACAATATCTACAAAATACAAATACTTACACACAAAAACATCCATGATGTGCCACTAAAAGAAGTTAATTAGTTTTTTCAGAATTATCCACAGAAAACAACCTGTGGCACAATGTGTCACTTGCGCTCATCCCTTGCTGCTGTGCCCCAGAAGCCATCTTTCCTTGCCTGGCAGTGACTGCTACACCTGCAACATGCACTGTCTGGCTTATCATCATTACCCAGACACCAGCCGTAACAAACAACCACTAATCCTCTTAGAGCTATACAAAAACACTGGCTCCACAGACCCACAGCACCATTAACACAGTGAAACAAGAACTCTTAAACAGTTTAATAGACTACTTATTTAACTTGCTAATGTCATTTAATTTGTTTATTTTCCAAAGAGAATCATAATCCATGGCCAGTTAGGGATATTTTTGGCTGCAACGCTGTGGCATAGGACAGGATGATAAATTTTTCAGGACCTGCTCGCTTAGAAATTTGGAGTTAATTTCATGGTGTGAAACAATATCTTCACAAAGCTCTCTCGAAGCCTCGTGGGACAGTGCATCAGACACAAGTGTGTTGGCATTTGTGTATGTGCATGTGTGCACGCAGCTAATGACCTTGAGTGTATCCTGCATGTCTGCCACTGTCACCAGGCTGGCACAGTCTTTGATTGGATGTAATTAATGCTCTCACATCTGGCATGAGCTCCCTCATCCCTTCTTAAATTTGGCTCTCTCTAGGTTTTCCCTCATGCTCTATTTGCCCCCTCCTTTTAATTTCTGTTCCTCCTTCCAAAACCATACAGAAACTCATTGATTATCTGACAGTATGTATTGCCTCTGGGTGTTGAAGATAGTCCCCATACCTCCCTCAGTTCAACTTACAAGAGGTTTGTGTGTCAGTGTTGATATGAGGAAGTCTCTGTCATTGTCACCTTAGATGATGCCCTGCTTTTGATCTGTTTTCCATGCTAACCCTGGCTGCTTCACTGTTCACAAGATGAAACGACTGTTTTCTGGCATTCTGAGCAAAGCCGGTCCCCTGGCAGTGATCCTTAACCAGTTTGGCCACTCTCAGAAAATGCACATCACTTGCTCAAAGGGAAAAGGAAACCGATGAAAATAAACAGTTGGCAAGCGAGGTTTCTCCCTCCAATTATCATGTTATCTTATCTGAACTGTGTTACAGACAGAGGAGAAAGAGGGAATAGCACTGCATACCAACATTTTATACTTTAATCAAATGTCAGATCTTCACCAGTTTTAATTAAATGCATCTAAATTGCTTACTCCTTGCTAAATTATGCCCCCTTAGTTACAGGTGCTTCACCTGTCGAGTTCTATAATATGTGGGTAGTAATTTTATCCCTACCCTGATTTCAGTTCAAGTACCTTCATGAGTTGACTGATACTGGGAAGAAAGATTCTGTAAAGGGATCTGAAATATGCACTTGATTGCTTGATACAACAACAACAACAACAAAGAAAAAAAATCCATATCAAATATCTTAATACTATTTGAGCTAAGCAGCTAAACATGCTAAAATGCTTAGCTTAAAAAAGTTGGTGGTTAGATTTATGTTTTGTTCTTCATACTTTCTTTGCAGATGTTGTAAACATTGTATAATCCAAGGCTAAGTGGATAGCAAAAGATTGGGGGAGACAAATTTGTAGTAAAGTGAAGCAAGGAGAAGCATTCAGCATATTTAAAGTCTAAAACAAACATCCAAAAAGAAACATATAAATCAGAATTTTAATAAAACATGGAAAGCAAGGCAAGAATACATGAGAAATGCACAGTAAAATCTAAAATGTGTACAAAGCACACAGAGAGGCCAACTTGCAAAATACAAAGATGACTAGACTAAAAGCACGAATACATATTCTTCACTATAACTGATCCTGCTATGTCCATTACAATTCCCAAGCTATGGCTGAACAACAGCTGCTAGATTTGGGGTATAATGAGCAGTAAAATGGTTCCCTTGAAATGCTATATTATTATTCCCAAGTAACTTTAATGGGATGTGTAAACATCCTTTTTTCCCCTCTCAGAGCAAACTCATTCAAAATCATAGTAATGGCCTTGGGGAAAAGGCACTGGGTCAGGTTACCGAAGGTAAAGTCTAAATGGCAACCCAGGGTTTAATCCAGCCTGTCACCAGCTCAGCTGTCAACACCAGTCTATTGAGTGCTGCCTACAGAGAAATGCACCCTGCCTTTCTCCCCTTGCCCCCTCCATTTCTCTGGCTGAGGACAGAGCCCAGCTGACTACCAGAGAGAGGGCCATGTCCAGCCATTATCACTCCCAGCATGTGGCCACATGCAGACAGACTGGGCGTGGAGCTCGAGGCGTGTTAAAAAAACACTGTTCTTTTATTTCTGTAGCATACTTCTGTTCCTGTTCCTCTTTATTCATGGGAGATAATAGTCTTTTTTCCCCCACAAAGTATTCTCTTTTTAAATATCTGGGGATTTATAATCATATGCAACTACAGATTGAAAACAAAAGTGCTAAAAAACAAATTAAATATTATGCCTCTGATTTTATCCTCCTTTTGAAATCCCAACCTTGAGACCTCCTATTTTGCCAGCTGCAAGGTTTGCCTGGCACTGATATAGATTCATAGTGTTAGCTATATGGTGAAGCAAAGCTAATAATTTAGGGAAGATTGCATCTATGGATTTAGTCAGGTAGGGGGTCTTCTGTAAGCTTGTCTGTGTATCTGGGTATCACTGGAGTTGGGGGATGTGCAGAGATAAATATTCAGCAGAGACGCACACAGGTGAAAGGCCGTCAATGCATGGCCACATGAATAAACATCCTCCCCTGGTCTGCTGCAATTACAGCCGGAGTGCAAGTGGTTGAAGTAATTGACGCCCTAAAATGTTCTCAGAGCCACTGGACCAAACTGCAAATTGGGTTTCCACCTCCGTGATAACTAGTGATGGTTTGGCCACTGGGCATATCCCGCTTCCTGTCTCTAATGGTGTGTTCTGTTTTGGCTTTAATTCGTGGTAGTATGCCATGTGTGTGCAGTACAAGTTATGCAGTATTTGTATAAATGTTTGAGTAAGTGTATGATAACATGAGCTTATAGTTTATCACTGAGAAATAATGAAGGATGTTTTAAACTTTGCAGTAGCTGGTTTATGCATTACTGGGTACTGTTGGGACAGCAGCTAGGATGGTTCGCTTTGGGTCTTATGTAGGCAGACAACAGGCCCAGCAGGCTGAGCATCAGCCCCAGTATGTGTGCGGCTCCAAGCCCACAGAGGCTCTGTGGCCCATAAAGAGGGCTGCTGGGACTGATAAGACCCAAATCTGCTGGGTCCCTTCGAGCCATATCTGGCCCTTAACAGCCATGACCTGCAGTCAAACACAAAGCGGTGTAAGGGATGCAGAGAGAGACATTTGTCACAGATTTTCTAGGAATTCACAGAAATCTCTGATAAAAATAAGTCACAGACATCAGCCTTGAAAATGCTTGGATTTAATGAAATGAGTTAGTTCTGAAAAGACAGCAAAAAGACAGTAGGAATAGCATTAATGTTTCAGAGAGAGGAGAGTTGACAATTCAATTTAGGGACCCAGTCTTTTCTTTATCACTGAATGAGAGCTAATACATCAATAGCACAGAGAGTAATTAGAGGTTCTAGGCTATCCTTGGATGGATCAAGACATTAGCAGGCAGAGGCAAAGGAAATGAGCTGAGTCAAAATCATTTATATTGTTCAAACAAATTGAAGCTGAAAGCAGTCGTCCATCGTGTGGCTGTACATTGTTCAACTAAATGAGCAAAAACCTGCATTCCCGTTCAGAATTTCCACAATGAATGGGATTTCACGGCACACTGAAATAGAATAAATAAACCTGGGAAATTTAACTAATCAAGCCTGCTGAATTATGCAGTAAGGTGTGCTGCATGCTCGCCATGACCTGCTACAGCAAAAGAAGAAGAAAAAAAAGACTTTCTCCCCCATTTTCTGTTTATCTGATTATATAAAATGGGGGACAAAGGATGGGCACGGACAGCTGCTCTGTGGTAGCCACACATCTAAAGCCCTGATGAGCCCCTATGGAGACAAGGATAAAACCAGAGCACACATGAAAATACAACATTAGTCATGTTAGGTTTCCAGCTTGCAGTGGTAATAATTTAGACACAACATTGGGTTTGAGAAGCATAGCTGGCTCCAAAGCACAAGTATCATGTCACATTCTGTTTTACAAATGTCTATAATTAATGGAGCACTGCTAGCTACATTCTTGCCTACATAGTTTCTTAAGCATGTTTTGGCTGTAGTTTTTCTTTTGAAATGCTAATATGTAAAACTGAAGTGCGTACCCACATGATCACACAGTACACCACATGCCTATGTTTTATCTAGTCTACCAGCATGTCCACAAAATAGGGAAGCTAACAACTGATCAAAAGAAGAAGGAGACACATAAATGTAGCCAATCAGGAATACATCCACACAAGTATGCACACGCACAAAGCCAGTGTGTACATCATCTAACAAAGGACAGACATCTCCCCACGAGATTCCTTTTCCAATTCCCACATGACACCCTCCTGGTTAAATGCTGATTGAAGATTATTTAATCATCTCTAAAGAATGACTGTGCATATCTTAAACCAGCAAAGATTGAAATAAGATTCTGGTCAGGGAGTCTAATTATGGAAATCCTGAGAAAAAATATTGAACTAATCACTTGTCTTTTACATTTTCAAAGGAAATTACAAGTTACATGCACTTGATTCAACTGGAACAAAATTAGGGATGTACCTTATTAACCGGCATGCAGGAAAGTCTATACATTCTTACACTGATAGGAGTATTTTAAAAGATAACAAAGGAAGTGCTCAGCATCTAAGCCTGTGGCAATCTCTGCCATCTTTGCTATAAAGAGAAGTCCAGAATTTGAAGGCTAAATGAGAAGGTGTTATAAGTGTTCTAAGCTAATTGTACTTGAGAGATGCCCAAACTTTAAAAAAACACTTAAGCAATTTGTGTTGCAAATTTAGACGTACTTTGTCCATCAGATCTGTCTGCATTTATGGACACATTTCAGGGGTCCAGACTTAAAGCAAACAAATCTGATTGAATTAGGTCAAACATGCAGGTTTACCAATTGTTTTGATCCAGCTTGACCTATAAAAGCCACAAAATGCTGGCCCTAACCCTTCACCTTTTTAGAAGTAAACTAGCAGTATCATAATGTTGGGTTTCCATTTTGTCAATTTCAGTTTTATTTTGAAATTTCTTTCTTAAACCTGTTTAGTTGTACTTTCACCCTTTGTTCAGTTTCCTTCCCATTTCTGTGCCACACCTGCATTTGAGTAGTCTTTTTTTTTTAATAATTACAAACTCCCAATTCCTTGTATTTAAATACTGGCATCTTTCTGCATGACTCTTTTTGGAGTAGTTGTGAATTTTTGAATTTTGGATGAATGATTTTGGACTTGGCTCCATGTCTATTTGAAGTAATTAGAAGGAAAAGCTATTTCAGACTATTGCGATGTTATGCAGCTTTTAGCAGAATAATTCCCCATTTTGCTTTTCTGTGCCTGTGGCTAAATCAAAGTCCAACATTTGTGTGAACTTTATCTGTAATGAATCATTGCCAGATACCCACAAAGATGCAGCCTAATAAAATAAATAAATAAATCCCAGTAAATTCACTTTCAATACTGTGAGGTAAGGTCTCACCCACAAAACAGAATCTTAATCTTAAGTTCTGTCCAAGGTCACAAATAGTGAACTGGTTCTCTACCAACCACCACACGAGGAGTTAAGATTGAGTCTTTTCTGGTGAATGTGGTCCATCTCTGAACCCAATCAATTTTTAATATTTGAGGTAGCTCAGGTGAGAAGAGGGGATCTGGGTGGACAGACACCACACACACACATACAGGCTGTCACAACAAAGTTACTTAAATACACATACACTCACACCTACTGTAACACAATCATTTACCTGCTTTCAACCATCGCTTTGAAGCAATGAAAGTCACAGTCTAAAGGGAGAGAAAAGTAATAGGATTGCTCAATTAGGTGCCAAATGGCTTTCTGGGGGCCAGTATTTCATCTCCACTGCCACTGCAAGCAAAGTGGAAAGAGAAGCATAGGCTTGTGAGAGGTGAGTGCAGACATAAGCTGCATATTGGAGAGATTTTATTGCCTTTAAAACACAGACTCAATGCTTTCTGCAGTACAGAGGCTCTCAAGGTCTATCACCGGCATTACCCGGATAACGTACATGTTGATGATGCCCTGAATCAACCGAAGCATTCTCTGATGGTATAAAAGTAAGATTACATTTTCATGCAAGGCTGCACCATACAGTTTTATTTGCGTTAATGAGGGAAGACAAGGGAAATGGTCTTGTGAAGTGACATTAAAACAAACAAATACATCGAGGACATCCTGTATTTTACACAAGAAACATCTCTATTGCTCAGTAGGTAAAGACTGCTAACAACAATGACCACTCATTGTTTCACCTCCTTCCTTTGCAAATCCAACTGCTTCTTTTAAATAAAAATAAAAATAACAACAGGGAGCCAATGGCTCCAAAGGCAATTTAGAGATTTAAGCTTTCTTGTGTAATCACCTTTGCACAGACTGGAGTGTTAACCTCAAGAGCTAATCAGAGGATTAAAGGAAAGTTTCAGAGCTCAATTTGGTGTCAGTGTGGGCTTTTCTTCCAGATTTGGTGTAGAATACAAAACAAAAAATAAATAAATAAATAAAGGCGCTCACCATTCTGACTTTCATTAAGATTAGAAGATGAACACAAGTCTTTCTGTAAGATATATATAAGAAAGAGCCAACAATTTGTTTATTTAGCACATCTACCTATTGGCGAGCAACAGGTAGATGATTGGGTTTT